>JAPZDY010000011.1:11496164-11506801 GCA_029783645.1 Ctenochaetus hawaiiensis
GAGATAATCTGTTTATATTAAACCAGATTTGAATCTTGTTTATTTATTCGTTAATCAGATATTGCTTGACTTCAATTTTTAGAAATCTGCCAATATTATTGAGGCAGTGTCCTTGCATGGCTCCCTGTTTCTAAGCATTTGACATTTGAGAATTTCAGCCTTTTTTGTTAACTAAAAAATGTGTTGTGTCGAAGAGATTAGAGAAAATATTGATATGGGAATATATCCTGTTGCTCCCTGTTGCCATATGTTATTGATACTCTGACACTCTCATACTAAATACTAATATTTTTATGAAAACATGCAGACTCTTAAATAGATTCCCTGCCAGTTTGACCCTCTAGAATCACTTCCTCGTGACATACATCTTCATTTTTCTGCTTTCTGACAGTTTCATCTTTTGCCTGTTTATTTTTATTAGAATGATGGCCCACATAGACGTGGATAAGGTGCAGTTAGTGTGTAGATGTTAAGACTTTGTTCCCCCTTTTACATACTTTCTTCATAGATGATTGTCTTGCAATTTCTGAAGTATCACTGAATCCCAGAATCATGATACCATCTTTATCTTTGATGTCTTATCCTGATAGTATTGTATCCTATCTTGAGTTATCCACATATATAACCTATGTATATTTATTTTTCTCAAATTATACTACCTGAAAAAATCTAATATTTTGTTATGTTACTGAAACTCAGGGGTTTTGTCAGAACTAGTATTGAAAAATGTTGAATTATTGCCATAATTAATGTAATAGCCAAAGATGCAGATTGATGAAAAAGTCTTTGCTCCTGGTCCTCTTGCTGTTTTTTCCTGAATTTTATGACCTTATCTCAAGGTCTCAGGAGTCGATGGCATTTGCTTGGTTGTCATAGAGATGACAAAGGCAGATAACTATGCTTTTATAACCTGTGAAAAGTAGATGTTGACCGTGCATTGTCCTGACAAGCTCTACCATGTTATACAGGGTCATCAGTCGTCAGGAGAGGACATGGAAATCTCTGACGATGAGATGCCAGGTACTCCAATCACCAGTGGGGACTGTGGCAAGGGCATCGTTGTAAACTCGGCAGTGTCACCGATGCAGACCATTTCCATCCCTCCTCCTGGCTTCCCCCCTCTCCCACATCAGGCCGGCTTCCCCCTCCCACATCACCACCTGCCCCCAGGTCATCCTGCTCACCTTGCCGGTCATCCTGGAGTGCCTCCCCATATGCTGCCACACATGGGTCACTACCCTCATAGCATGGTGCCACTGATGCAAATGGAGCTGATGAGCTGCTTGCGGTGGGAACAGTGGAGCACCGTTCCCATGTCCTTCCAGATGCAGCAGCAGATGCTGAGTCGCATGGCTCAGACCAGAGGACCCTATCCTTATCCACATTTTATGGACAGTGGTGCGTCTGGGCCTTTTGGGGGACCCTACCCTCCTCTCTCTATGGGTGCCCCTGCTAGCGGCACTGGAACACCCGGACAGCAGTGGCAGCATCCCAGTATACCAAAGTTCAACCCTACTGTTCCTCCTCCAGGATATGAGACTAAAAAGGAGGATCCCCACAAGGCCACAGTGGACGGTGTGCTGCTGGTCATTGTTAAAGAGCTTAAGGCCATCATGAAGAGGGACCTCAACCGCAAAATGGTGGAGGTGGTGGCTTTTAGAGCCTTTGATGAGTGGTGGGATAAGAAGGAGCGCTCAGCAAAGGTGAGTTACACTTTTCAACTTTCAAGATACAAGCACAGTGTAACCTTTAAAGGCAAACACATAAACAGTCTGTGTGGGAAACATTGACTTGCACTGACTTCCTACTGTTAAATTAAAAGTCTAAGTAGCATAATAAGGTCCATATAATGTGATTTTAATTACATATAATAGAGGCATGATTTGCAGTGACACCAAGAATCACATCATCTTGTTATTTTGGTCTCAGAAACATCAGTACATCAATCAAAACGCAGTTGTTTCAGCAGATAATTAAAAAAAGTATGATTAAAACAACCTCTTTATGTAGTTTTAGCTGATGTATCACTCTGTCCCGCCTACACCCACAAGGATCTTGCATTATATTTGATACAAATCGTTAAGACAAGCGACATAGAAGCCAATTCTTACAGTTGTTTTAAGAAAAACATAAAAAATTCAGATTAAAAGTCTAAACATCTTGCAAACATTCTGATTGTTAATGTGTTGAAGTAATGCAAGTAGTGGTAAAATAGGACTCAGTCAAGTAAATTAAACAAATATTTTGATGATAAGTACATTATCAGTGTAAAATGCCAAATATTGACTGGTCCCAGTTTCTCCTGTGGGGCCACAAAAGTAGACTTTTATTGCACCATTTAGAGTAAAAAACAGTGGTTAATACAACAACTACCCAGCATTAAAAAGCCTGCTCTTTCCTCAGGCATCTCTAACACCGGTGAAGGGTATGGATGGGAAGGAGGAAGAAAGACCCAAACCCAAAGAGACGATGGGTTCAAGTCTGCTGGAGAACTGGAACAAAGGCGAGGGACTGGGCTATGAGGGAATGGGCCTGGGAATCGGTTTGCGAGGAGCCATCCGCCTGCCCTCCTTCAAGGTAAGCCTTGAAATGTTTTTTTCTCTTTGTAAGCACAAACATGAAAGCAGTCTCTTTATTTCTCTCTCCACCAGTTGCATTGCCTGTTGATGTTTAATGGTTGCATGTTGTCTTCAGGTGAAAAGGAAGGATCCACCTGAGGCTGCATCAGCAGGGGACAACAAACGAGCCCGACCTTCAACTCCAGTGGATGACGAGCTGGAGGATGAAGGTAACCCTCCACCAACAGTGAAGCAGACCAAATACTCTTTGGTCTACACTTTCGCACTCTCTCTTTTTTTAACTGTTTTTATTAACTTGTCAGTCGCTCATTTGTCTCTTGGTTCCTTTCTGTCAGACCGGGATCGAGACCCAGCTGAGCTCCCGTCAGACGATTCTAAAATGGACGCTGATGGTACATCAGCAAAGCGACGGCACTCACGGCCACTTGAACTGGACAGTGAGGGAGAGGAGGAGGTTGACACCTCAGGGAAGGAGGAGGAGTCATTGTCCGACAGGGAGGAGGAGGAGAATGATATGGATGCCACCGATAGGGTGTTGTCAGGCAAAGTAAGCCCTCACATCAACTGCCATTATTTGTGTTTCTGTTTAGATTATCTTCGATATAGTAAGCATTAAATGCTTGTGCATTTTGAATAATTTTATGAGTTGTTACTTCTTTTAGGAAAGTAGCAGTGAGGAGGGTGATGATGAAGAAGACAGAGGCTCATCTAGTGACAGCACTTCTTCTGATTCGTCTGATGACGGTATTTTAAATGTCAGACAGCAACAGCTGGTTGTTTTTCCTTCACCTTTTTCCTGCAGTTAATCATTTATCTATCTAATTTCTTGCAGAAGATGAGAGTTCATCTTCCACCAAGTCCAGCTCAGACTCATCGGGAGACAGCGAAGACTCCTCTGAGTATGAGTTAAGCTCAGAAGAGGAAGAGGATGAGGAGGAAGACGCTGAGGTGACGCCACAAGATGTAGAGGATGGAGGCAAAGAGGCCAAGACCTCCTCATCCTCTTCGTCTTCTTCAACTTCATCTTCTGATGAGGAAGAGGAGGCGGTAGAGACTAAGGCACAGAGCCCTCCTGCAGGACCAGTCTCAGAGGATAAGGAGGACCAGAGGAGCGGGGAGGAACTGAGCATCAAGCCCAAACACAGGCCTCCTAGTCCTGAGGAGGACTCAAAGGAGGACCTGAAGCCGACTTTACTCAAAGGCATCCCAAGTAAGTTACTGCTCTTAAATGTGTATAATTCAGTTCAGATATAATTAAAAATATGATAATAATTAATGATTTTGAATGATTGTTTTAATGGGTTAAACTTTTTTTTTTTCTTATCTTGTAGGCAAAGTGCAAGACATCAGTGTAGATGGCAACATTCCTGTCGTGAAGTCTGAACCTCTAGAGCACGTAACGAACCTTCGGCCACCCACCCCCACAGGGGCCCTGCCCGACAGCGACCAGGAGACAAAAGCCAAAGGTAAAACAGAGCCTGAGGAAGTACCCTGCACCCCAAGTTGCTTAGCCCCATCCCGCTTAGATTCAAACGCACCTGATCCCAAATCTGCTTCCGCATCTTTAATGCACCTGCCTCTACCTCCTCACCCAGCATTAGAAGGTCGTTCCCTCCTTCATCCACCCCCTGGTCCCCTGCCTGACCAACCTCAGCGGGCAAGGCTCCCCACAGATGAGGATATCCCCCGCACGCCAGGCAGGGACCTGATGGAGCGTGCCCGAAGTCTGGGCAAGTCCCAGAGCACGGACACGGTGCCCATCACACCAGGTGGTGATGCCCCGCTGACAGGCAGCAGCCTGTTGCTTAGCTCTCCTCACATCCCCGGCAGCCCCTTTTCCTACCCTGCACAGTCCCCAGTCCTTAGTGCTGGAGTCCCTCGCACTCCAGGAAGAGACTTAACCTTCACCCCTGTCTTCCCTGATCCCGCAGCACTGACTCTTAGTAGAAAAATATCCTCTGAGAGCCTGGACGATAGACCAGTCTTTAAGGAGCCACCCATTAGCGCTCTGCCTAACCAGGCCCTTTCAGCTGGAACAGAGCATTCAGCCAGTGTTCCAGAAGATTTACCTGCTGGTCTTACTGTAGATGTCCCTGTGCCATCAGATACTGCCCCTTCAAAGAGGAAACCTGGCCGACCCAAAGGCAAAAAGACCTCGGCTGTCTCTGCAGGTGATGAGTCTTTGGAGCTCTCATCTGAGTCCACCCCTCTGCCTCATGATGGACACCTCGACGATCTATCCATGCAGAGGATGTCTGCCAAGTCGCCCGACCACCCAAGCCTGGACTTCCGGGAAGGAGAGATGGAGCCTCAGACAGTCTTGCCAGCAGAAGACGGCTTCCTGCCCTACGAAGAAGAGACACCTGTGGCTGTGAAGCCAACACGGAGGCAGCGGAGAGGCTGGGAGGAGCTGCTACTGGGCAACCTGTCTCCCGTCACCTCTCCTCCCCGGTCGTACTTCAAGCCACGCACAGAGTTTGAGGAGATGACCATCCTGTATGACATCTGGAACGAAGGCATAGATGAGGAGGACGTGCGGCTTCTGCAGATCACTTATGACAAGATGCTCCAGCAGGATAACGGTAACGACTGGCTCAACGACACGCTCTGGGTCAACCATCCTCATATCCTTTACAGCTTTACATTAGATGAGATACACCAAATGTTATCAACAGTATTAATCTTTATAAATATGTCATTTTTTTTAGAGCAGAGTTGCAAAGTGCTTCACAGAAAAAACAAGTCATTTTTAGGGGATCAATCTAATGATTCAGCAAAAAAGATAATGACAGCTTTATTGTTGTTTATAATAGTTGTTTTCGAGTGTGTATCAAATAGCAGCCCCCTCTGGTGGTGAAAATGAGGAACTATTGGCTGGTATAGGCCAGCTGCAGGTCAAGGCCTTTTCACTTTCTTCCTTGACTCCTCTGCACCTACAAACATCCCTGGAGTGAAGAAAAAGAGGAGAGACGACGGCATGAGGGATCACATGACAGGCTGCGCGCGAAGCGAGGGATACTACAAGATCGACAAGAAGGATAAGATCAAGTACCTTCAGAGCACAAGGCTGCAGTCAGAGGAGCCACCTGTCGACACACAGGTGAGCTACAGAGAACAAGTTGTGATGCTTGACTTACTTTTATTTTATATTATACAATCCTGATGTGGGCGAACACATCTAACTCCATGTTCTCTCTGCAGGGTATGAGCATCCCTGCACAGGTCCATGCCTCTACCAGAGCTGGCTCGGAGCGGCGGTCGGAGCAGAGACGTTTGCTGTCCTCGTTTGCATGTGACAGTGACCTGCTGAAGTTCAACCAGCTGAAGGTAAACACAGTCCAACAGAACTTTGCTGCACGAGGCAGTTTTATTTATTAGATTTATTTTTTTAATAAACAGACACATTTTAAATTGTTGTCATGTCAAAAAAATCAGATTTCCTGAAATGTTGAGGTGACATTTTGCTTCCCTTTTTTTCTTCTCAGTTCCGAAAGAAAAAGATCAGATTCTGCAAGTCGCACATCCATGACTGGGGTCTGTTTGCTATGGAGCCAATTGCTGCTGATGAAATGGTGATCGAATATGTGGGGCAGAACATCAGACAGGTAAGAGGAAGCTGATTGGTTCATTTAGGCAGGTTTTATATATTTATATTTGGAGTACAAAATGCACTTTAAGTTGCAGAGTGCAGCAAAAAACTTTGAATCAAGTTAACTTTTGCTCTTGTTTTACCTTAATTAAGAAACATCACAAGGGTCCCTGACTTCATTTGGGTCAAGGGTCAGAATTTTAATAGTTTATCAATACTAATTATCAACAAATAACACTTGTCAACTGTGTAGTGAACTGTAAACAGCTTTTACCCTACTTAAGGAGAACGGGAAATAACCACATTATTGCACACACATTGCTTGCTTGCTGTAAAAACACGCAGAAATGGTTTCAAACAGGCATAATGACTCATTCTGCACATCAGCAAGCTCCACTGATGGAGGCAGTGACAGTGATAAGTGACAATCTTCTTTGGCAGGTGATTGCGGACATGCGGGAGAAGCGCTACGAGGAGGAGGGCATCGGTAGCAGCTACATGTTCCGTGTTGACCACGACACCATCATAGATGCTACCAAGTGTGGCAACTTCGCCCGTTTCATCAACCACAGCTGCAATGTAAGACAACATCTGCACGATGCTCCTCATGCAAAAAGCTTCAGCTTCTAAAATATCAAACGGAAACACAACTTAAAAGCATTTTTTTCTAATTGTGTCTGCTTTATTGATTATTGATTTTCCTTTTTCAGCCTAATTGCTATGCGAAGGTCATCACAGTGGAGTCTCAAAAGAAGATCGTGATCTACTCCAGACAGCCCATCAACATCAACGAGGAGATCACCTACGACTACAAGTTCCCCATCGAGGACGAGAAGATCCCCTGCTTGTGTGGGGCAGAGAACTGCAGGGGAACGCTAAATTAACGTCCATTTGAGGTCAATTCTCTCCTGCCTGCAAAAGTGCTGTTCTCAAGCTTCATTCAAGTTTCCCCATACATGCACATGACGAGAACCGGGACGAGGAGGAATGGAAGGGAGAAGGTTTTCTGCGGGAAACCTGCAAGTCGTCCGGACAGAGCTCAGCTACCTGTATGGCACTCTTCACATATTTAACTCTAGATTGTTTACGATTTATGGTGCTCTTGAAATGAAAAAAAAAAAAACACATAGTTTTGTATGTCTGCCAGTGACCCAGAATTTACTAAACACTTGACTTGCCAGTGCAGCATTTCCTCACCTCTTCTCAAAGTTGGACAGTATTTCAGCATGGTTCCCTCCATGTCCAGTCCTGATTTGTACAGTTTTACACTTTTCCCTTTTCATTTGTCTCATAAGCTTTACGTACACCACTCGTGGTACAAAACAACATAACACAGACTCAACATATTCAGCTGCTTACTAACGATGTGGAGACGCACAAGTCCACCAGGAAAAGGCCTCCCCAGTGGAGGGGGGACGTGGTCGGCACCTGAGCAGATGGCAGAAGGTGCTGTTCTCATCCAGCAGCAGGCAGGACAGCGGCGATGGCGGCGGAGTGCTAAGACTCGCCGTGGACTGCAACAGTGCTTTCTTGCTCCTACCTCCTCTGCGCCAGTTTTCTTGGAAATAAATCAAACTAATTGAAGAAAAAAAACCCATCAAGCAACAAAAATGATGAAAACCTGCCACAAAATCTGGAATATTTGAATATCACACCTGCTTTCACCAGCCAATAATGGATCATGCTGCTTCCTATTAGTTTATGCAAAAAGGTAAAGAAAATGTGCAAAATTTGTATTACTGATATTCCAGTGTTTTCCAGTTTTGTTTTGGTAGATCTCCTCTTGCTTGTTTCTTCAAAGACACTATATATGTGTGTGTTGCGTGAGTGAGTGTGTGTGTCAGGGGTCTGATTGAGAAAATTAATCAGCAGACCCTCGTCTTTGTAAATGTGAGTGCACTGCCCCCTGTAGGCAGCAGCGCAGAAGGCCGACCAATCATTTAAAGCAAAGAAAATGAACGTGTTAATCAATCCTGACTACATCCACTGGGCAGCATTTCGAAAATACTTGTTCAGCAAAGTTTCAGCTTTGGAAGATATGATTATTTCTCATGGAAAGTGCCATATGAATGTGTAACTGTTTTTATTTACCTGAGCAGGAAGTCAGGGGATGTAACAGTCTGTGATTTCAGAGGGCTGTGTTCTCGTACATGGTCAAAGCATTGCTGCCAGTTTTTTTTCACCACCGTGGACGTTTTGATGGTGATGTTTCGGCTTCCTTCATCTGTGCCTGGGGTGACTTGTCTCATGTTCGTCCACTCATAGATTCCTCTCCAGCTGCAGCAGTTATTTTACTCTACCAGTGTTCAGTGTTTTCCTGCGAGACAGAAATGTTTCTCCGACCCAGCAGCCCTCCTCATCGAAAGTCCGAGGGCTCACTTTTTCTTTACAAACTCATTGAGAAATTAAAAAAGAAAAATGTACGCACTCGAGGCTTGCACTTCTGCTTTACGCCCTCTCTTAGCCAATCAGTTGCCCCTTCAAGACCAAGTCAGTCATTGCTTTTCATTCAGTTCGATTGATGATGGAGATTTTTTTGTTTTGCACCAGTGATGTTTATAATGTACATGATTACTTGTATAGAAAATCTGAAGCTTTTTTTTTTTTTTTTTTTAAATCTTCACAGGGGTAACACTTTTATGATGCATCTCTCTCTCTTCTCTCTCTTTTTTTTTTAACAAAAGACTAAGTATTTAAAAAATATTTTCAGGGATCTGTAAAAGGAATCTGAGGGTTTAAAAGGTTGTTTATTTAAAGAAAAAGGTCCACTGTGTACAGGAAAAATCTCCACCTCCCTTTTTGAAAGATTGTTTCTTGTAGAAACGTCTTCATTTTCTGCCCATTTGCTTTGTAATCCTAGAATGTGTAAATACTGTAACTGTGAATAACTATATACAAATATATATATATTTTTGTTCCCCGGGATTTGCTACACGAACACAGCTCAGAGACCTATGTAACATATGAAGTGAGCGATGAGCTGGTAGCAGGAAATTCAGCTTGTGTCAAGCTTTGTTTTTTTTAATTTCTGTTGTAAATTCTATGAAAAGTTGTTTGCGGTGTGGAGAAAAAAACAAAAAGGTGCAGAATCGGCATGGGAAGAGGATTGAACCATCAGCCTGTTTCTCATGTCTATTTATTACACGACAAATGTAAGAAAAAGAAAAAAAAAATGGAAATAAAGCATTTTTGCATACATCCATAAATAAGTGGTTGGTTTTTTGTCATGAAGCACATTTCAGTTGAACTCAAATAAACTCTTTTAAAAAGAGGATATTTTTCAGTGATGGATGATCTGTCCTTCTGATGCTGAGTTTTCATGAATGGGCGCAGTGGGCAGCAGCTGACCGAACAATGATTCTGTGTCAGGCTGGTTTGATGGAGGACCCGGTCATGTGATTCACTGCCCTCTCACAAACACACAAACACACACAACTATTATGTTTCAAGCAAGAAACAAATGAAAGCTTTCACCAGAGCAGTTTAAAACAAAATGAAAAAGGTTTGCAGAATATCTTTGATTAAAAAAGACTGTTCTTTTTAAACACTATTCCAGGATCCAATGCTGAGAAACCATGTGACATGGATGACTGACAGTTTTGCTCCCTACCAGACACATCTATTGATTTTTGGAGCTGTTTAAACTGTTTTGGGGACAAATCAGGTCACAGTTTTCACAGGCAAAGTGCAGATCTGATCATCTCGACTCCTCCTTCTTGTTTGCATGAGAAGAATGTGATTTATATCTCTAATGACTCGGAGCTTTTAGTGTGCAGTTGGTAATGATCTGTATCAGCTTGTTGTTAATCAGCAACAGGCACCTTGTCAGTTATCAGGGGTTAACACCTTCAAATGGCTCTGAGAAAAAAAGTCCAAGACTGAAACTTGCTTGTTTCGACCTGCAGCTGTGTATTATTGAAAGTGTTGCATACTTTTTTGCAAGTGCTGATGACTTCATTTGATAGTTTCAACCCCCCCTCCCCGATCGGCAGCTGCTCTGCTGGAGCTGCTCAGTAAGCTGACAGGTCCAACTTTACTGACAATGTTCCAGATGTGAATGTTTCTAAGAGGGATCATTCAAATCTGAGCTTCTGAACATTTTCAAGACATTGTAAACGAAGCTGACATCCAGACACAGTTAGAATAATAAAGGATTATATAGTAGAAACTGTGTGACCATAAAGTTCCTGTCTGTCTGCGCCTTATTTCTTATGTTCCAGGATTTTATCAGGTCAAAATTTAGGACTTGAATGTGCCTGAAGTCTCCAGAGCCAAAGTCTAAAGTTACTTCTCTGCCTGCCTCTCTGACTCATCCTTTCCTCCGTCTCTCTGTGCTCTTAATCTGTGAATCAGCTGCTGTTGTGTTTGGTTTCAGTGAAAATCTGCAGCCTGACGTCACCTTTGCCAAACCTGGCACACACTCAGTCCAAAGAGAGAGAGACGGAGAGTACAGTGTGGTTTGTGTGTGT
>JAPZDY010000011.1:11506901-11529305 GCA_029783645.1 Ctenochaetus hawaiiensis
ACGTCACCTTTGCCAAACCTGGCACACACTCAGTCCAAAGAGAGAGAGACGGAGAGTACAGTGTGGTTTGTGTGTGTTTGTGTGTGTGTGTGTGTGTGCTGCCTTGAGGCCACTACAGGAGGAGGATGGTGTGATCTCAAATGGAGAGGATGGGACGGGAGAGCGAGCAGTGAATCATATCAAACAGGGGAACACACACCTCCACACCGAGTGATCTGATTGGTCAGACATTATCACTCCAACTGTGATCTCCTGTTTTGTTGGTCATCTTTCCAAATCCTTTTCGTAACCGCAGAGATAATTTGATGTCATGCTTTTATTCGAGCGCCAGTTAAACTTTGGACTCCTCTACGTGCTGTTTGTGTCTCTGCCGCGTTCTGTTATTCGAACCTTTCATCTTGTTGTTGCTGGCACACCTTAACCACAGATTTACAACCCTCAGGAGGCCGTCTGCACAATAATTATGGCCTCACAAACAAGACTAAATGTGGAGAGAACACACAAAAATCTCCCACTTCTCCAAAACAACAGCAAATGTGACGCACAACAGGACGTGTATGTTTGTTGTTTGAATGCAGGAGAAAATCAGTGAAAAGTAAAATAAGATTGTGACCTTACAAACAAGTGTCGACCACACGCTTAAAATCTTCTCCTGCAGGTGTTTTTGTTGCTCAGTGTAGGCTATTTGCAAACTTCTTTACATGCTGGTGGCAAATATGCAAATTATGCACAGATTAGCTTGCATGTTGGATACAGGAGAGTCGGCTCATTAGCAGATTATTACTTTACCACTTTATTTAAGGTCTTTCTTAATGAGCTCTGTGTTCTTCAGAAGGTCAGCAGACGGTTCGGCTTGTCATGGCAGGTATAAGCATCACTAATGAATTTTATGATGGCTATTAAACATTTGAGTCAGTCAAAATTATAAAAACACCCAAATCCACTTTAAAGACAAATCTTTTTGCCTTTTATTTGCCTTCTCCTTTTTTTTTAGCCATACTAGCAACACTTTTCATCCAGCATAGTGATTCTTACTAATAAACATGATGATGATGATGTTTCCATTTTATGTGTTTATACCAATAATCCCTTGGGAGTTACTTTACGTGCACATGCTAATTTACATATCCTAATATGAATGTACGTTTGTTAGAATAAGCACATATAATATGCTAATATTTTTGACTTTTCACTTAGACCCAATTTATCTTGTCTTTTGCTTTTATTTCTAGTTTATTGTAATATTTGCGTAGTTGCAAACCACATGGACCCAAAACAAAGTAAATACATTACAACTGCACATTTTCAAGAACAGTTTATGAGTGTAAAAGGCATTCAGTCGTAAATGCATACATGGCACACATATTCTAGTTCATGTTGTTTTAAAGTGTTAGTAATGAGACATATTGTTTTATCACATTTTTGAATGCACTGATAGAGTTAATCCTGCAGAAACAGCAGAATACAGTCGTGAAACATTTAGTAACGATTAAACATTGTACAGTACTCTTCTTCACAGTATATTTATTCTTTGCATTTCTACAGTTGTAAAAACTCTACACCGAACCTCAGATTAAAACTAGAAACCTCTGACCACAGGACATCATCTAAAAACAAACATTAACCTTTGTTTTGTATTGTTTCACGATTTGAATTAAATGCTAAAGTCTGGAGATGAAGCTTCCCAGTAAAATGACTTGAAGCAGATGCACTGACACGGCTGACCTGAGGGGACGACCAGCCGTCCCGGTGAGGAATTTGGCATCTTTGGACATGGAGACGACGCGGCTGAAGGTGGGGTGGATGTGTCTGAAGTTGTTCTGCAGAGGAGTCACCTGCTCTGCATCCTCCTCCGTGGAGAAGATCTGTGATGTAAACTGAGCCAGCTGAGGGGGAAGTGAAAAGAAAAACATGTTCATCAAAGCACTCAGGAAATCATTTAGTTGTCTTTTTCAGAGAAATGACCTAAGAGACATACTTGAGACCATGAGATGTAGATGGGGACTTCATACAGAGTCCATACAACTGCTTGAGAACATGGAGGGGTGGTGAGGCTGCCGTAATAACGATAATACTGACTCATGTTGTGCTTCGGCAGAAGGCTCATCAGTGGAAATGGCTTGATTCTAACAGTTTGGCCTTGGGTAAAAAACATGCACAGCCCATAATTAGAATTACAAGCATCACAAACAGCAGGCAGAAATGAATTTTCTATGAGCGGCCTCTAACCTTTATAAGCAACGGAGGACAGTTTTTGTGAGATGTGTCCAAAATGTACATTGTCTGCATAAACAACCTGCAAGAAAAGACAAAATCAGGATGAAAAAGTAACTTCTAATGCTCGAATAAATTGTAAAATGAGACACAGTTATTTCAACTGACATCAATGAAGAATCCAAGAACAGCGAGTCCAGTCGGATCATCCAAGGCTGCTGTCAGATTTGGATGGATGGACTTCATGTTGACTATGTGCATCTAGAAACAAACAAACAAAAAAAAAGCACAGGGACATTAAGGAAGCGCTCCACTGCACCAGCCTGCCGCAGCAGTCGGTGGGTGACAGTGTGGAGCTGTTTACTGACCATACTCTACCTCCATCGGGTATCTGCGTCTGTCCACTGTGTGCTCCGAGCCATTGGTGGCTGGGCCTCCCCAGTGGAAGTGCAGCTGGATGGTGTGGTACACATCTGGAAGACCTCCGCCACCCACTGACATGCCACTGCCAACCTGCAGCACGACTGGGAGCGAAAAGAAATACTTCATCATCGACAAAAGAGACGACAATGACAGCATTTATGAGCATATCTGTCATATTTTCACCAGAGTGTCCGTCGTTTTGAAGCGTCCAGTGGCCTGATTGGATCACATCGAAGCTCTCCAGATGCAAAGCTCCCAGAGAGTCATTTCGAATCATCTGATGGTCCAGATTGATGGGAGAGTGATGCTCTTCAAGTAAAGGGTGACAGGATGGGAACATGTCTCCCCATGCATAAGGATCTGAGGATGAAGGAGAAACCACATGAGAACCAAGTTATACCAGTTCAAGACAGAACAGAATACATGTTATATGCATTGTTTTCAATCTGGGGGACAAACTCCTCTGTGGAACACAAGATTAAACCTCGAGATGATTATTGTAACAGGAGAGAAGAAAATATTAAAACTGAAAGATGACTTTGGAATTTGGAGACAAGTCAGGAAATTGAACATTTTTCACCACAAGATCAATTTTGTGGCTGCTCTGACGCTCCTCAGCTAACAAATAACATGTTTTGAGAACTTGTCACCCACATTGGCTTGAAAGTTGAAATCAAAGTTAATTCCTGAGTTTGGAGGTGTTAACCCTTTAACAGTCTCATGACAAAGTCCTTTCAGTGGCTGTTCCAGAGCTTCTGATCATAACGTGCCATCTTCATGTCATCCAGCTGTCGTGTGCAGTAAATGTTCAGGTGTTTGAAGTCCTGTCTTGTGGACTGTTTCAGAGGTTCAGGGCAAACTGATTTAGAGTTTATGCTGAGGAAGGCTGCATGATGTGATCAAGAGCTCCAGAACAGCTACTACAACGACCTTGCCATCAGACCGTTTTCCAAAGAAAAAGTGACGTGATGATCAGATTTGACTTTTTTTTATTGCCCCCCATTGTTTTTTGAGTTCAATTTTTCATTTTTTTCAATGTCAATTTTTAAAGACATTTACTTTGAAAATTTGCTCACAACTCAGAGACATATTATGAGTCTTATGAGAGGTGACAAGAAGACACAATAAGAAAATGACCAATTAAGAACTTC
The DNA here is from genome assembly GCA_029783645.1 of Ctenochaetus hawaiiensis. Classification (NCBI taxonomy): domain Eukaryota; kingdom Metazoa; phylum Chordata; class Actinopteri; order Acanthuriformes; family Acanthuridae; genus Ctenochaetus; species Ctenochaetus hawaiiensis. The sequence continues at coordinate 11,510,690 of JAPZDY010000011.1, forward strand.
AATTCAATAAAATCTTGATCTATTTTAGTTGAATAATGTCTCCCTTTGGCTTATTAATTATTCATCGACATGTGGGAACACAGGACTTATAGCCATGCATCAATAGGATGTTCTCATTCTGAAAAGAACATATTCTATAAGTTGCTTCAAAGGTTACTCACCACAATGTGGTTCATTGTAGCAATATTCCTCTGGAAAATGGAGATAGCAAATTGTTTGTGAGCATCAATTTTCTTTACTCCTTTTAATAGCCTTAAAATATTAATAAAAGAAAAGCACACATAAAAATATAATAATTTTAGCGTAGAATCTGAGACCGAAGTCGGACCCTCACCTGATTTAACATGTGAAACAACGAGCATCAGGAGAGCAGCGGTCCAAACCATCGTAGGGTCGAAGCAGCTCGATGGATCCAGACGGGTGTCGCTATCTGAGGTAGACTGACGGTCGGCGCAGACGAGCCGCTTAAGTAGAAACGCAGGTGAAAGCTGAGTTTTACTCTCTCCTGGTCTGACCAGTGAACCCTGTCATTACCAGTCCAGTGGTCTTTTCTGATCAACAGGCTCATTGATGCAGGACAGCTTCACCAACCCCCCCACCACCCCCGCCTCCCCTCCCCTCCATCCCCCTGCTGCTGCCAGCAGAGACGCACAGTGACCAGTAACAAGAGCCATTCATCTCATGGGAAAGTCAGAGGATGTGCGGCACACTGAATTACAAGGCAACAGAATATACATGGCTTCGTTTAAAGAGGACGTAAAAAATGTAGAACCAACTCTGAGTACCCAAACAACATTCACATTATGACAGATGAGAATTCCTCCTATCGAGTTGTGAAATAACATTTTATAAGGTTTAAAGGTTTTCCTCCAAATTAAATGACATTCTAGTGCAGTGGAGTATTAAAACACTTAAAATCTCTATTTGAAATATAAATGTGCTGCATCTGTTTAGTTTATTTTAGTTAAAATCATAAGGAAAACAGAATATAATGACTGATTAGTTGACTTCTTTGAGTAAAATCTGGTTATTATTAAAATGTTAGGCTTTTACGTACATGTCATGCACATATATTCAACCTGAAACAAAAGTATTTTACAAAAACTGAAATCATGTAGCACACTCAGTATCACTTCATATCCTCAACTTGATCCATTAAAACTCATACATCTCTCCCTTTTCTCAGAAACAAGTGTAATCAGTTTTGAAAGGATGTTAAATTTAAATTTTCTTCACAGTCCAATAAATTCAATCATCGTCTTGACTGAGCGGCTCAGCGTTAAGTGTTACGTCTCTCCCATCCAGGAATAAATCATGTGATTCTGTCACTACTTGACCCCTGCGAACAAAGCCTCTTTTCTTCAGCGACAATGCTTTCCAGCAGGGTATCACTATCTCGGCTCTGCCCGCTGCCTTATGACTCACTGCGAGGTGTGCTATATATCCGCTTTCTTTAAATTATCTGAATCTTTTGATTGCTGTGGATCACGGCCGCCTATCTCACAGCTCGGGGTTTTCCCTGCATCCCACCTTAATCCTCTTTGACATTTGGTCACCGCAGGCGGAGGAATTTCCTCGACCAGGCGACGGGACTGTGAGCAGTGAAATGTCGGGATTGATGAGGTTCAACATGATGCTGTGTTCATACCCACTGACGCATGAGTTGTCCTTCATGGTGCAATTTATTTGGCATTTGATTAGATGTACATCTACCTCAGAAAAAGAACACAAGCCCCCTTTGCAAAATTAAGCAACTGTTCTGAATTTCAAAGGCTATGAAATAAGAGACAATGAGAAAAAGCATTTGTCGTATTATACATAAAACATTTTAAATCCAGTTAAGTTAGTTCTCACGCCACCATAGTCTAGCACATGAACTACAGTGTATACTCAGCTGTTGGGGGTCAGGGGTGGGTTTTTTGATGCACACGGACATATTAAACTATACGCAGGAGATTTTTAGCCTACTGTACAGGACAGACTGTTGAACCAAAAAGAAAAAGTTTCCATAAAAAGAAAAATCTCTCAGCATGCCAAAAGTACAAAAAAGAAATAAACCAAAAAAAAAAAAAAAACATGCACTGCAGCTCCATAAAGCAGGTTGGAAAATAAAACCAGACAAAATTGATTTGGTGGAGGGGTAAATAAAAAAATAAAAAATCAAAACCAGAACACCATCTCCTGCACACTCACATACATGTTACTTTTTCCCACAATTGATAAGATACTGTTTGCTGGATGATCCGCCGTGGATTGTCGATGCCGAAGAAGAACAAAATAAAAATGGGGCACAAAACTTGTTAAACACACAGTACATTCGAACATGAAATGCACAGTCAGACACATTTACAGCTCGTTTTCTTGAGGCAGATCAAAAGCGGGTTGAATGCTGGTGGCTGCGGGTCGACTCTGATCCAACTTTTTCAGGCTTTGTAAAAATTCCTCCATTAGAGAACTGAATGATTGTCATCATAACAGGGGCCTAATAAAGTTCACACATTTCTTTTATTACAATTGTTTTCCTGCTTTTTTTTCTTACTGTGATCCCACTGAGAAAACAGAGAAAAGTAACAGACCCATTAACACAAAACTGAAGATCAGACTCACAGCTACAGTCAGTGACAACGTCTTCATCTAGCTGACAGGAGCCTCGATAAGTGGAGTTAACAGACAAAATCGAATATAAAAGAAACATCAGGAATGAGGAGGCAGCATTCAGATGTGACAACTGACAAATTTCTTTCCAAAAAAACAAACACACAAACAAAAAAAATGAACTGATTTCATCGAGAAGTTAACGTGCAAAACATTAAGCTTTGAGTCACTAATCATGGTTCGCTTAGCAAATACACAACGATGCTGCGAAAAAGTTGACGATGGGGGACCGTCTGCATGATTCAACAACTTTATGATTGGGACAGTTACTTTAAACAAACTGATTTCTTTAAATTTGAGGACGGAACATCATCCCTAATCTTCACACATGCACCTGAAAAACTTCACTGCTTCCGCTCGCCGATCAGCGGGGAGTTCAGACTGAATCCGTCCCACAAATAAAACGATCCAGATTACAGTCTGCAGTCATAAATTGGCATCAAAAGAACACAATACCAAACTCAGATATTCATCAGTGCCACCACATTCCTCAATACATAACTCCTTGTGTCAGCATTACTTAGTAAAAGCCCTACAACAGAAAACCTAACCATACCTTCTTGCAAGGTTAAACCTCCAAATTACAAAAATTTCGCTGGAAATATGTGCTATAAACCTGGAAGACAGTTTTATGTATCAGACTAATAAGAAAGTCAGGGGACAGTAAATTGATATCTAGGACATGCTGCATCAGAGGGGACTGATGAGAAGGTTAATGTGGCCTCGAGACCAAAAGGTCAACACAGACACGTCTGTTTGAATGACAGTATGATGCAAACAAGAGATGTACAAGGAACAACAAAAGCTGGCTTTATTGTCCGTCTGTCGCTCTCAGCCCTGTGTTCGACTGTGACGCACAGGTAGAACAAATCTGACAGACCTGAGGGGGGATATTTACATCAGGGCTTTTTGACCAATAAGGCCAATTCTAAGATGTTTCAAAAGCTTTGCTCAGTTGACGCTGGTGCAGTCTTCTCAGTCTCAATGTAGTGTTTTTATTTTGTACAGAAACAGTCCTCGCTGCTCCTTCAGATGCCAGTGTCTTAAAAAAACAAAACAACACAAAAAACTCTTAGAAGGCCAACTGCAGAGGAGTCTTCAGAGAGAGGGAATCCTCACACCTCAAAGAAACCGGCAGCTTCTGATATGTCTGTACAAGCTGCAGTCAGCGTTTTGATAAATGACACAACAGTCTGCTGTGTTCTCTCCCGGTGCACATGGCACATATGACCCTCATCAACCAGCAGGTAATGTCCGGACTCAGCTCCCTCTTCAGTCCTATACCACCGTGCTGAGGGAGGAGGGGCAGTCTGCAGGCATGGAGGGAGGGGCGTGGCCATCTGTCGGTGTGTCGGGCCCCACCAGGAGAGTGCTGCTGTCTATGGAGTCCTCCCTCTCCTGAGAGGACGGCGCTGAGTCTGGCACAAGACCGGAGCCGTTGGGAATATCGGCCTGCAGCCCGTCTCCCATGGAGTTCATCTGGCTCGGCACCATGGAAACCCCTCTGTGTCCTGAAGGTGACAACAAAGAAAGGAAAATGAGGACAAGAGCTTAACACCCAGTGTATTATGAAACGCAAGAATAACAGGATCAGCGCCTACCGAGGTCCACGTAGAGAAGGCTGTCTGGGTTGATGGAGGCTTCGTATGGAGGAGGGGGGTCATCTGGGTGCTGGATATCTGGGTATTTGTAGGCTGCGTACGGCGGAGGGGGCTCTTGGAAATGGAAAGCACCTCCCTCGCCATCATCAGAAAGATGCAGGGGAGTGAGGCCGGTGCCAAAGGCGTCCGGGCCGTAGTCGAAGCCTGGGACTCGCCTTCCAAGGTTAAAGTGATGCACTGAGCATTTACAAACAAACAGATACAGAGAATGATGTGAAAGCAGCGACACAAAGCACTTAAAAGACACCCACATAATTAGACTTTTTAAGGAACACCACCATTTACAGCAGAAATGTAAATAACAAAGAGGATTTTTTGTAGACAGCTCTGTTTATACAGAGAAAAGTGTTTCTCATATTCTTCAGCTACTTTTTGAGAAACAACAGTTGTGTCCTGAATCTCAGTGTATCACAGCACTAATTATGATTTAGAAAGTGTGTGTGTGTGTGTGTCATTGTGATCAACAGGTTTTATACTTACAGTTTCCTCCGATCAGAGTTTCGATGCGTTCACGTCTCCGCTGACGGAGTCTGTGCACCATGAAGAGCAGCAGGGAGAGGATGAGGAAGGACGAGATGCAGCTGACGATCAGTCTCATCCCGCTGGCCATCGAGTCAAACAGACTGTTTCCATCTGAGGGAAAAAAAAAAGACAAAATATAAAACCAAACATGACACCTCGTTTGTATCATCTGTGTTGAAAAAAACAAAAAAGGTTCAGAGTAAACAGAAAATGCCAACCCTTCGTTTAAAGATCTGATGTCATCCTTTTTTAAATCTCAATATATTTCTTTTTACTTCAAATTAACAACATTTTAAAATCACAGTATGCCAGATATCTCCTACGCAGGGCTTAAAAAAGACCTCTGTTGCAGTAAATCATATAATAATATCTGGGAAGAGCTCCACCTTGTGGAAATATAAGCAACAACTGTTCCATGACAATGATTTTAATGTAAACCTTCGACAGTGAATGCATAAGGTGTCTAAGCACCAGCTGAATGTGAACCGCTGAGGATCGGCAGGTACCTGGGTCCAGGCAGGTGAACTTGCAGCACTCTTTGGGATCCTTGCGGAAGTGCTGACAGCCCTGTGGACGCTCACACAGCGCAGCCACACACATCTCAGGCTCGCCGTCATGACATGTGCAGCTCAGACACGGGTCATCCCCCTTAGGGGTGAAGTAGTAGCCTTCGTTTACAACATTGTCCTTAATATCCACACATGTCTGTCCTGTAGGGGAAAATATAACATCAAGAAAGAGTCCAAAAAAGAAACATAATGACTGAAACAAAACTGTAGGAAAACAGAAAACAGAAAAGTTTCAATCAGCACATACTTCTCTTGCAGAGAAAGGGGAACTTCTTGTAGCAATTCTCAGCATGCCAGCTGTGCAGGCCTCTTTCATTCATGCTTTTGATCTGAAAGCGCTGCAGTTGGGCACAGAAGACGTTGTCCTGGCTGGGTAATGCCTCACCGATACTGGTCAGACCCTCAGGTGGCAGAAACACCTGCATTGATCCTGTAGAGCAAAGCGAAAGTCAGACATTTTTTATGCACTGTGACAAACTACAGAGCAGTAGTTTGCTCTCCAGTCCTTGTTTTACAAGAGCAGAAATACCTTTGTAGGCTACCTCCCAGCGGCCTTCGAGAGAGTGGTTCTGATTGGTGATCACATACTGGTAACCGACCCAAAACCTTCAAAACAAACAGAAAAATTTAATTACTTCAATGTTTTATACATCATGCTGTCTATTTTTGGGTTTATGCATCAGCCAATATTAAGCACTTTTAACTACCACTGTTGGCCACTAGATGGCCTGCAACTAATGACAGAGCATTGTCACTGCTTCACCTCTCTGAAACATGTAAATGCACATTTAAAAAAACATGTTAAACTACAAAAAAGGCCAACAAGGACAAAGTATAAATTTAAAAGGTAGATTTGTAAATTAAAAGGTTTGATCTATGAGGCTTCTTTCTGACAAGCCTGCCAGTTCGGCCAGCTATTTTCTGCATAAATTAAGATAAAATACAAAGGCAAAAGCTTGCAGAGCTTGGCACATAGATATCTGAAAAGCATCTGACTTTTCAGCACATCCTTTACACAGAAACTGTATCAAGTTAATAATACTGTGTTAGCAGGTAAATGAATAAAAATTATATAATGATTAAACAGCAGCATTACTGGATAAAAGAAGCTCTTTCAAGACCTTAGAAACAAAGGTTAAGACCAAGTTTGCCAAACAAAAAACAGCGAAGTAAAACTCACTTGCACTGGTCTCTGCGCTCACAGACTTTGTCGTCAAAATCCACTTCGATCTTCAGAATGAACTGCAGCTCCTCGTTGGTGACAAAAGTGGCCAGTGAACCATTGACTTTCTGACAGGTATCCACAGCCTGCCAGTAGTTCTCGTTCCTCAGGTAAACTTTGTAGCAGCTGGCCGTCTTCTCGTAGTGGTGCCACCCACTGGGGCATTTCTCTGCAGGCAAAAAATAAAGAAACTTCAGCGTTGCAATTGGCAGTCACAATGCAGATTTAACATCTATAAAAATCAACCTATATGAAGTGAGATGCTTACTGTTGAAGCGCACAGGCTGAGCCACACCAATGACGTCTTCCACCTGGTCATATCCGTTGCCAAAACGATACCTCTCCTCCTTGATAGCTGCAAGAAAAGAATCAAGGTCAACAAGTCTCGACAAGATTTTTCAAACCTGTATTTTCGTTCATATGAAAAGTCTCTCGATCTTTTTATGCAGATATTGATTCAAGATGTCCAACCTTTTAAAAATCAACACTCATAAATGTCCACAGCTATTCTTGCACTTCTCTAAGGACACTTCTTTCTTTCTCAGTGACTTGGTTATGACACGAACTTAGAAACATGAAGTTGAGTCCTAAATGTCTTAACCATCTAAACCAACTTGAAAAGGAAGTGGAGAGATATCTGAGGAAGGCAAAAGCAGACCAAAAGCCTTACAGTCCATTGTGATTAAAAAAACAACAACCATACAGCAAAATTTAGACTTCTTCTCATCTGCAATTTGAATATCTCTTGTGATTATTTTACCTGTATACTGTAACTGATCCTCTTTTAATGCAAGAGAATATGTTAAGAAAGGAGTCCCACCAGAAATGACAAAAACCAATATACTAAGGCCCTCTATGTCATATTGCATAAAAATATTTATTTTTCAGCAGTGCCACTAAACATACTTAATTCACTTTTAAACTTTCACTTTTTTTTTTAGTTTACAGCACTGAACACATAAAGTCATCAACAATTCAAGTTGAAGAAAGCAGAAGAAACTCAGACTGACTTCAGCTAATATTTATTATTATTACAGACATGCTGATAAAACCTTGCTAATAGTCATTTACTCATGATTTTTCAGGTAATACTGCAGGAACGTTGAATGAAATATGCCGAACTGTTCCTTCAGTCTGTAAAATATTAACTCGACAGAAGAAGCAAAAGCAGGAATTTTATGTGATAAAAATGAGGAGTTTCTTCTGCTTTCAATTTCTGAAGAAAAAAAAAGGGGAACTCAACTCCCGGAATCAAGATATAACTGTAATGAAACATAACACATAAAACATTTAATTTCTTCAAATTTATTGTAGCCATTTCTATTCTACTTTGTCTTTTCCATCTTTAGACTATATTAGTAATGCAACAGGCATTTTTTGCAGCCTGCCAGTGTGAGAAACTCCTCCACTTTGCCAAGCCATTCAACAAAGAGCTAATCTGAGACAACCTCAATATCTATGCATGCTGTTGATTTAGCTGACAACATGCCCACACTGAGGCATGTGTGAACATTGTTTGGGGTTTTTCTTGTTAAGCTGCAGCTACAAAGCCCACAAGAAACAAGTAAAAACATGATGATCAGTTTGAAAGCTTTTTCAGTTAATAATAAGCAACCGACATGCCTCTGAACATGCATATGCATGTGTGGTAAGTACCCTTTTTACAGTTTATTAATAAACTTAACACAAGTAACTTTCAGTATTCAGTGCTGTTAACAATCAGTTCATTTTATTACTTGTTCTGTAAAAGTGGTCACCAATGTAACAAACCTCTATGAGTACACAGTGTTGTTAGCTGATCTGCAGTATAAAATCAAAAGCATGCACAACTACTGTTGAATGGAGGTCACATGCTGTACTCAATCCTTTCAATAATTCCTATTATGCGGTCAGAGATCTGGGGATAAAGTCTCTGTGGATTTAAGGGGGGAAAACAATAGGATTTCAGTCAAAGGCTTAGCACTGCAACATCTATGCAGTGTTGAAGAGATCAACAAACACTAAACACAAACACTAAACAAAAACACAGACACATGTGCAGCCACTCAGAATTTAACTCAGCCTCCCCTCTGCCATCTGACGCCATCAGTCCAGAGCTGCTAGTCCTGTATTCTGAGTCACTGCAGTGGATTAGGGGGGACTTTTTCCACACCTGCACACTAAAAACCACATCTGAGCTGTTTGGTAAGAGCAAATCAGCTGGATTGAGCGGGGCTTAGGGGTTTTGTGCTACAGGCCTCTTCTGTTTATATGTTGTCAACATGCATCGCTGAACATCTCTGAATATTGCCTGATTAGGTCCCAGTGTGTCCTTAAAGCGCTCTGGGTGCATTCACACCTGCATTCACAGCTGTCCAGCTGTGATCCCACCGTGCAAGTGCAAAAAAATGGGTCCTAGCTGTTGCTATTCTTTCGAGAAATCAATTGTGTTATGGGTATTAGGTAACAGTGTGGGCGTAAAAGGGCTCTGTAAAAGTGAGCCATACTCACGGGGACAGTCCATCTCGTCACTCTTGTCCTCGCATGCTGTCCAGCCGTCACACTGCCAGGACATTGGGATACACTGCATCTTCCCACTGCGGCAGGCAAACTGCCCGGGGCTGCAGCGCTGCTCTGAAACACAACAAGCGAGTTCGTTAGGTCAAACCTGCACATGACTGAGCCCTTTTCCAAACAAGAGAAAACCATTTTAAGCCCAGCAGAGTAGTGAATGAAGCCATGTGAGCTTCCTTGGCAGTTAATTAATTAAGAGATCTTGGATGGTGATGGGGTGAAGATTTGGAAATAGGAAATACATAAATAGTTTTTTGGTGTTCTTCCTGATAGCAACTGGAGGGAAACTGAGAAAAATAACAGTCAAATAAAAACAGAACCAAACTTGAACTGCACACATTCGACACAACAGTGAAATATAAACTTCAGGTTATTAAAGTCATCAAAGAACAAAACATTGCTAGATTCTGAATAAAACAACAAATATCCACAGCACAGGTAACTGAATAAGCTTAAATTCATATAGAAATACAGAAATAATGTGTATACCAAAATCTGACAACTAAAAAAAAACAGGACTTTTGCAAGTATGCTTTTGGCTAACAGTTAAGCTATGAGAGCAACAGGAAAGAGGTAACCTTTGACATTTACTTAACAATGTCTACAGGCTTTTTGTCTGTAAATATCCTTTAGCAACACAGTCTGTTAAGTGGATTTCCACATGCGATTAACATGAAAGAAGTCTCTGCATCAGAGCCGCCTGTGTCCTTCCTTCCTCATGTGATGAAAGTCTTGGTAAACAGACTCAAGCAGGTCCCAGTAAAGCCATTGATCATTGGAGAGGAATGACATGTCATGCTCTTGTTGTTTAAGAGGTGAGAATCTGAACTATATAGTACTGAACTTTAAAGTACTTTTATTGTACAGAATGCAAAATGTTCAAAGTCTGGTTCTAACTGATGTAGCTGCTAATATAATCTCATAAAACGTTATGACAGCTGCTACACTAAAAGATATACTGCTTTCTTACCTGACAATAATCTTGCCAGAGCTAGCCGTGGACCTGAAACAAATAGAAACAATAAAGTGACTCTCCTGTTGTCTTTTAGGACTTTATAAATTACTCTTATGCTAGTGTGATTTTTTTAAAAAAAGGAAAATACTCATCCTGTTTGTGCTGCTCATTATGCTGTTTATAAATTAGTCTAATACTGTCAACAATTCTCAGGGATTTCCCCAGTTGCTAGCCCAGCCGATCACACCATCTGTTTTTTGGACACAGGTGGTTCTGTTTACTCTCTATGGCGCTGGACCACCTATTCACCTGACAAATATGGCAGCACTATTTTTCACTTCCCTAGGTTCTGAGATATTTCAAGTGACTATTGTTTCATGTGTGTACCAACCATCCCAGGTGACATTAATCCACACAAACCAGACTTTCAGCTTTGATGATCTCTCAAAGCACGGCCACAACCTACACATGGCTTTAATACCGTGATTATGACTGTCTTTATGTGTATTATGGATCTGACTCCTGCACAAACTCACCTGGAAAAAAATAAAAAATAAAAAATAAAAAATAAACGTGGGCATGTGGCTTGGAAAGGCACTGAGGACAGACTTACTTTTCTCCCATTTTTTACAATCACAAAGCAGCCTCACCTACGGCTGTGTTTCACAAAGTTACCATTAAACTGCAGCTTAGAGACAATCCAACTGGATAATTGTTTGGACTGTCAAAAAACAAGATAAATCATGTTTTTAGAAACAGGAACCTCACGTTGCACAAGGTGTGAGCTTTTTATGTTCTGTTGTAACAGAGGTCACAAACTTTGCTTTATCAGGTCAGATTGACTTCATTTTGCAAAACATCCTGTTTACTGGATAACACAGATGTAGCAAACTAAAACAAAAAGGCAATAAAATATGACCAAAAAAAAGCATATAACCCCGTTTCCACTGCCACACGACATAGCCCAGTCTAGCCATGACGTGAGCTTGTTGGAGGCCTAAACCATTTTCCCAGTGGACTGTGTTCAGGGGGTAATTCTCCTGCAGGATGGTAAGTCAAAGGAAGCTTATGCCATATTACGTCTCTGCTGTTATTAACTATGAATGATGAGATGAGAACATTTAAATAAGTTCTGGGCTGAAGAAAAGTCAACACATTCTTCAAGACTGACCTCAATGTTGGTTGCTGTTACTCTGCCAAAAGGTGTTTTAAGAGTCCTGTAACACGGCCAACGTCACCACTTCTTAGTTAATGCTAAATGGATTTAGACGCATTACAGAGCCGTGTCTGTCTCCTGGGCATGAACACATTATTATCGATCTCATTGAGCCTGAACATGTGTCAAATTGATGGATAACATAAGAGACCATGTTCCCTAACATATTAGAGACGGTTTTGCATTTGAATAAATAATGCATGCATTCATACAGAATAAGTGTTTATAAATAGATTAGGTTAAAAAAAAAAAAGCTTATGGCTTTTATAGATGAAAAAGCAATCTTTATTTTGTCTTGCAATATGTAATTATGAGAGGACATGAAGTCTCTATCATAACTAACTTACATTCTCCTACCATGTAAATTTGCCAGTTTCTTATAAAAAACTGATTATCTTAATACCTCTCTCCAGATGGAGATAATAGTCTTGTACATGCCTGTATATGGCTGCTGGGTGATGCACTAAAACACTAAAGATTAGCCAGGTACTGCTTCTTTAAAATACAGCCAAATCTTTTTGAAATATATCTGTATGTGCTCAGGACTAGAAAATACATTGCTGGTTTGTGCTTCCTGGTGCCTGTGGTTTGAATAAGGACAGGCTTCCTGCAAAAATCAGCGTTCATTCTTTCTGTGCTTTTCTAAAAATTACTGCTTGAAAAATTCTCAAGAGCAGAATTTATTCAGATACCACTGGCTCACTATTTCAGGTTATCAGATATAACAAAAGGAGGGCACAGCTTGGGCATGTCCACATTTAAAAAAAGCTTCTATCTATAACAGCTTCAAGTTGAAGTGCACTTCTTTTATCATTATCTGAACTTCCTCATGACTGTGATGGAGGATCAGAATCAGCTATGGTTAACTGCTGCTTGAGAGCTCATCTTTTCCTCCCTGCTTCCTAGGGATTTCATCAGGGAGATATTTTACTGCATACAACTGATAAGGAGGTTAATATTTAGGTTCTTTGCAACGGAACAAGCTAGAAGAAGACCACTAATTGGTCATACATAACCACATCATATCCATTAAGAGGTAGTGCATGTGCTTGACATGCATGCACAGATACTGTTTCTTATTGCTGGATGAGCAGTAATGTAGCTGCCTGTGAATCTCTGCATTGATGACTGAGGCAGCTCTGAATTTTTTGATGGTTTGAGAAAAATTAGGATTTTTCTCTTTATAAAAAGGCCACAGGGTGAGCGGCATAAAATAATCTCTTGCTGAGGCTATTTCTCTCACACACTTAAGATTTTGTGATGCCAAGTCGACAAATGAGTGAACACTCTCTGTCATGAGAAAAGTGAGCCTCTGCATCGCTTACGTAACCAATGGGAAAATACAATAAAGATTATGAGACTGCCCCAACTCAGTTCCACCAAAGTATATCGGCACAGTGAACTGGCCTTGTGCACACACTGCATCATCTCCGACTACTGATGATTCACATCGACACTGAGGCTTGCTGTTAAAAGCAGTGAGTGGGTACAGGCATTCGCTCCTTTTCCTTTTGTGCCACTTCTAACTTAAAAGCAATTTATCTTCTCTTCGCTGTGTGGATGAAAGCACTCCAGGTCAAATTCCTTCAAAAACAAGCTGTTTGGTTGGCAAATCATGATGTGGAGAGTCTACATGCTTGAAATAAAAAAACTGTAGGGTATGAGACAAATACGCGTCACTTTTGCTGTTTTTACTGGTTTTGTTCTTTCTGTGTTGCAAGTCTTCAACAGTCTTTAGAAAAAAACATATTTCCTGAAAGAATTAACTGTATGTATTTCAGGTCTTTCCCATTTGGGTCACTGTAAGTTAATAGTCCACTGCAGCTCTGGTTTTGTCAGTGTTATGTCAGGCAAACAAAAACTTCCGACCGAGCACTGTCGGAAAATGCTTGTCAAAAATTAAACAATGGCCAACTTTTTCTGTGCAGGATAAATTAAAATGAACACGAACGCCTCATTCAGCCCTACAGACAATAAACTAAATTCAGCGTACTGGTTGCTCAAGTTGATAGTCGATTAAAAGCAACTTAAGATTTGAGTCTCATGATTACGAGAATATTCACACTATAGGAGCCCCAGCAGACTATGCTTACTTTTCCTAAATCTTCAGAATTATTTGGAGGCCACAGCGAAACAGTCCAGCCTGACCCTGTGCTTGTGACCTGGAGTTGACCCATATTTACTGTCCAGTCTCACATTCCTAGATTACGAAACATGTCGGACAAATGACCAAATTCATCAGATGCTCAATGTATTCATGACCACCACAGTCACATCTTAGTCCTCCTGACATACATGCAGTCAGAGTAAACTGAAGCGAGCACAAGACACACACAGGGGCTAACCACTGAGCCACAGAACTCCACTGTCAAGTATAAATGATCACATCCAGTTCTGTTTTACATTTTTCATGTATTTTTGCAAAATTATGTAGAGTAATGCAAAATGTGCATGCATGAGCCACCTGCAGAGACATGTTATTTGAATGTAAAACCTGCTGGTCAAAAAGAATGATGCTAATCATATTTTACATTAAAAGCACATCCAACATTTGAAATTCTGCGCTTTAACATTTAAATACTGCCTGGTTCACTTGCAAAACTCAAGGTCTTGACCCAAAATCCATTTACAAAATTTGACAGTGGTGCACACTTTCACATAATTCAAGCACAGCTGAATAAAATCTCTGTGAGAAGCTTATCTTATTCCTACAGTCTGCTATGGAACAAGTATGGAAATCAGGTATGTCAATTAGAAATGTCTGAAATGTATCAAGGTTAAGTGCAAGGTATGAATTGCCAGAATCTGAGAGGCAGTGTTGCTCAAGCTGACAATGTTCCAGTCTAACAACTGCTCTTACATTTTTAATTGAATTATTTTCCAGAAAACTGGATTATTCCTAAAATGAACACACAGGTCATGTGGGCATCAGGCTTTTAGAAGTCTGCACTTGATGTGCAACAACATGCCCCTACAAAAACACCCTTCTGTGACACAGCCTGTGCAAAACAGGATAAAACAGGTAGTTGCACTGTAGGAGACGAGGCACGAAGGCCAAAGTATCTTGCAGATAACTAGCAGTTTTATTTAGATAAGACTGTCCGCACGCAAGGTGGAAAAAAAGTAAATCTATCAGAGGCATTTGACACAAGGCTAAAATTGGACAGCAGACACTCTTCCCTTTTAGATAGACTCTCAAGATATATAAGCAAAAGTGTTCACTCTTCAGAGTGAAAATTTTATTTGCTTATGAAAAGATAAATTATTATAGATTATGTAAATTCCATAATAGAGAGCAAATAACCACAAAGAGCCTTCCATAATAAACTTTATATTTTCCCAAGAACCAACCCTCTACACAAGTGAACAATAAAGTGCATGCATTGTTTCATGTTAGGCGTTTTTCTGGGCAGGAGGTTACTCCTTTGGATTAGGCCAAACAATGATGTGTTTATCCATGATGTGAACTGGTAAATTTTTTCCAATCCACACAATTGTCAGGATCACAAGATGCATTTGTCTTATTGCAGCTTAAAGGTAAGTGTTTGCATTAAGAGCAGGAGTACAGGCTTTCATTTGAGACAAAAGTGGTATCATCAATCATTTCCCTGCTCCCCTTATACAAACATGACAACCTGGATGGGACATCAGTGTGCAATTACACCAGTACTTTAAACAAACATGCATACTATGTATTTCCTCAATTGGGGGGAGGGGGGGGTTATGGAGTTTACATTAAGCCAAGACAAACGATGTTGAATCTATAATACAAAAGTCTACATTTTAATCTCAACTGATCACAATCACGTATCTAGTGCTCAAGACATCTTAAGGACAATATTAATGCAGTTTTAACAGCGTGTTGTTTATCACTGTTACGTGTTTAACTATGTAGCTGAAGGATGAGTTTTAGAAAGCCAGCTTTAGAGATGCAGGAGAATGAATCTCTGGGGTATTTCAAATAACAGCTTCACGGCTAAGACAACACAAACCAGGAGAGCGTAAACACACCTAGGTTAAACTGTCCACACACACCTTTATATTTAGACGTCATACTTATGAGTCAAGATGAATCTTTGTAATATTATTTCCAAATACAGCTGAATCGGCTAGTACTTTGACTGGCTCGTTATGGGAAAGAGGCAACGGTGTTTACTTGAAAAAACAACAACATTAGCTTACCGTTTTCATAAATAATACGCGAACTGTGTGACATACATTTGTATTAGTTGTCGTCAATTGACTGTCGACTTAGGTTTTTGTTTGCCCATTTAATTACTAAAAAAAAGTAACGTTACTGTTTCTATCCCGACAGCAAGGGGCTCGTTCACACGGTTCAGTTGAAGCACAGCAGCGGTTTAAAAACCACCAGAGTCCGTGGTTTTATCCAGCAGGCCTTTCCGCCTGACCTGCCGCTTTCTGTTTCCAGCTGTAACGTTAATCTCCGCTTCTCCCAACATTACTTCTGAACCGAGCCAATGGGAGTGTATGCGAGGAAAAAACAACTAGGATTCATTTACCTGTCCGTGGTGGGTCCGTTAACGTGAGGACGAAGAGAAGAGAGAAGAGGACGAAACTGCTGCTGTCAGCCTTTGGCAACATTTATCCTCCATTCATAGTAACTCCTCTATTCAGAAATTTTTAAAAATATACCGAGGTCCTACACCGCCGCCACCGCCGCCGCCCTCTTCGGATTTAAAACGTTAAGCGCTTCGCACCGTTTAAACACATTTTTAAGCGCTAAAAGCGGCGGCTAACGAAGAAAAACAACGTATAGGTCGCATAGTCGCACCACACAACGACACGGATTGTCGTTAATCTGACCGAGCAGCTAACGTTAGCTAACTGGCTCTGCCGTTAACGTCGTCCGTCCGTCCTCCTCTGCAGCTCGGTGTGTGAAGCGAGCGGCGCTGGTCCAAGATGGCTGCGGCCTCCCATCACAACAATCCCAAACATGGAACCACACAGGCTATCAGCTGGAGGGGGCGAGGAGGCGGAGCCTAGCTGATTACACGTCCAGATTATTATGCGATGAATCCCACCCAAAGCATTATTATTGGTGACCCAGTCCATCACGCAGTATTCTTCGAGCTGCGGGCGCACTGGGCGGTGTGTTTTCCGCTAGATACGTAAATCGTAAGACTTTCATGAAGAGTGATTACTTTAATTAAAAAAATTAATTAGATGAAGCAACACAGTTTACCTCAAGGTCCCCAACCAACGTGGAATTTATATCATCCATCACTTCACTCACGCAAAGATTTATTATAAGTCCGGGCTATTTCACCAAATCAGTCGTGAAATTAGTTTCAGCCTTTCCATACGGATCAGAGAAAATCTTTTTTATTAAAAATGCATAAAAATGCGATTCTATCCTTGCTGTTGTTGTATATTTTGTCTGCTTTATGGCCTTACTTTCCATCCTTGAACAGTCTGACCTATGTGACCTTGCGTGATAGGCAACGGGTCAAACTCTGAGACTGCAATTATCATAACAAATGAGTCCCTGTGTTTGAGGAATTTTTATAGCTTACTTTGTCAGCATATTTGAAGATATATCTTGACACAAGTTTTCAGATTTTAAAGCTATGGTGGAAGAAACATTAAATTTTGTTTTACCTTGGGAATGTACCAATGCCTTATTCTAAAAAAAATGTGGTTAAGTTTGTTTTTAAAAGCAAAATTATTTAAATTAAACAATTTAGTATTAATTTAGTATTGATTCTGCAGTAAAATGGTCCTTATCAGTGTCTTATTATTAAATGATATATGATATTTTTGGATCAATATTTCAACTATTTTAATGTTTGTTACATTTTACTGCTGTGGATGTTAAGTTCTGAGATCATTTTAATTACTTTTATGCAATCAGGTTGTTTAAGCTACAGCTATGAAGGATACTCTATAAGATTAGGCACACCTAATGCTTGTTTATCTTAAATTAAAATTAAAATGTAAAGTATCCTAATTTGGAGATACAAAGTTTTCAGTGGAGGGAACGATATGGAAAATCATAATCTGAAAAGTAACAAGTAACTATGGCTGTTAAAGATGCAGTGAAGTACAGAAAACATTATATGCATTTGTATCTTGCCTTCAAAAAGATTTGACAAAATGCAAACCTATCTTTTAATGACTTTTGTAACAGAACTCAAATCAAACATCTCCTTAAAATAAATTAACAAACATATTAAATATTAACTGTTCTAAAATGACGTGCTAAAGTCTTTCATCTGTGTGCATAAGTATAATGTCAACAACTGGGTCAACATGATGTTTAACCCACTTCTCATGTTTGGTATGAAAACACAGACCAGTGAACCATGACTCCCCTGACAAACTGCAGTTGTATATTAAGCTGCAACTTGTGAGTTTCGAAGCCCCAACATTACAGCACAACCTTAGTTGAGAATAAATCTGGCCTTGGGCAACCCTACCATCTCCAGTGCTCCAAAAACAGGGCATGTTGGAGTATTTCTGTTTAAATACTGAGCAGCATGACTAGGACTGTACCTTTATAGCTTGCTAGAAAAAAGGAAGAGAGGTTATTTTTGTTCTACAACTAGTAGGAGGAAGAGCAGAACTACTGACGAGGATGTGATCTGGTTTTTCAAAAAATCTGCAGCCAAAATATCCAATTTAACTACAGACTTAATGAAACAGGTTGCAGGGTTGTATGATGCTGTAAAAGAATTCAACTTTAAGCGAAGATATAGGGTAGGAAAAACATTTTACTGGTCTTAAATGAGCTGTCTAACTACAGCTCTTTGTTTTCCCACATTTTAACACCAGTGCAAACGTGTGACATTGGGAAACCTGTTGTAAGGTAACAAAATATGTCATTTTGAGATATTTCGATGATAATGAAGGGACAAACACTGAGATATCACAACAGCACATATAGGGAGCTGGATGAAGACTATTGGCTTAAACATGTGCTGCTGAAAAGGGGGATTGTGCAAACATCTATGAACTTTTAGGATAAACCAAAAAAAAAAAGATAAACAAGTATTTACATTGAATTTGGAAACCTTGATCTTTTTCACAATGATCTTCATTGACCCATCTGCGCACAAAAACATCACAAATGAATACATAAAATTTATTAAGTCCTCTTTTTTTTTTTGGAAACATTTCTTCATCCAGTCATCCAGCTGAAAGATGTGTCGTTAAAAAGTGGGTCTTAAGAGTTAAGAAACACGATTTCTATAATACAATGAGTCTGTTATGTACAATCCCAATAGAGAGCATCTTCTTTTAGAA
>JAPZDY010000011.1:11530304-11594161 GCA_029783645.1 Ctenochaetus hawaiiensis
GAGGCTTTTCGTCTCTTGGGAAGCTGCAGCAGATTGTCTGTAAGTGATGTAAGATCCTGACCACTTGGCGTCTTGACTTTGTTTGGCGTTGGCGTTCCTGAGGGTGTGGATGGGCCACCGAAGGGAGACTTGTAGCCGGCGATTCTATGTGAGGGTGATGGGGTGTAACTTGCTCGTAGTGCTTTGTCTGTATATTTGCTGGACGTCCGACTTACGAGCCTCTGCAGTGCAGGGGTGAGGGCTGGGCTCAGACCTTTAGGCGTAAGACTGCAACACAGAGGTGGATGTGGTCAGTTTTTTTTTTAATAGTGACAAAACCTTTAAAGCTGCACCTATAAAATAAACTAGAAGCCTGGAACAATTTGGAATTTAAGCTCAACTCTCCCTTTATAGACAGGAGCTGACAGATGCATTAAGCTTTTACTTCTAGAAGCAGTTTAAAGTCAAGACTGCAGTGAGTCTTTTTTTACCTTGCAAGGTTCTCTGTGACCTTTCGCAATGCCTCCTGTTTCTTCGCACGGTTTTTAGCAGCAGCTTCATTAGCCATTTTTAAACCCAGCCTTTCCCGTCTTCCTGGTTCTGGAATCTTTTAGAAACAATACATTTTACACGTTAACATTATAAAACTTGACAAATAAGTCAAAGTAAGCTACCGTTGAAAGTTAACTACCTTAAATGACGGCCCATGGTTCCTCTCAGCGTACGGGGTTTCTGATCCTTCTAGACGAAATGGTGTGCTCTCGATCTCACCCCAGGTCATCAGAGGCGACTCAGCTACACCTGAGGGGACAGATACAGCTTTCAGAAATCTACTCCAAATGTAGGTCGAGTTTCTTAAAGCAACATTTAGTTTCATCTGTCTCAGGGCTGTTACTGTGACCCACTTACCGGGTACAGGGGAGGGCATTGTTTCAAAACCATATCCGTTCACTGTTGGTGATTCATGTGGGATGAGCTCTTTCCCATCAGGGCCAACTTTACCCTGTTTGAACTGGACAGAAAACATGACATATTACTACATAATGCAAGAACTAAGGCTTTTTGTTCACTGAAGAAAAGACTGCCATGCAGAGATAATTCATTCACTAGTACAGGCCACTTAATACTGGTTTTCCTTTATCATTTTTATACATTTTACCTGTGCATTGAGGGCTGCAGCCTGCTGAATCTGGCTTTTGTTGAGAGCTTTGCTGAAGGGGTCTCTAGTAAAGCGTGTGTTCTTGTGCACTACCTCTCGTGGCTTCTTAAATAAAGCATCATCATCTTTAACACCTGAATACACAAAAATATATACATATATATATCACATGAAAAGCATGAAATTTACTTTCTCTCTCATAGCAACATTGGATCAATTGTATGCCTTCAACAGGGGTTCATGTCAGTCCAAGTTTGGTCTTCTTACCCTCTGGATAATACATCAAGGCATTCTTTGCTTTGTACTCCCATGTCTCAAGTCCAGCTTTGACACATTCAAGCGCTGCTTTCTCTACTGATGGCAAGGCAAGGTTCTGTTCATGGCGCTGGAAAATATCAGAAGTATCCATAAATATTTTAAATGCACTCAAGGACTGTACCCCAAATTTTAATGATCATCTGACTGATGATCAACTGCCACTGCAAACAAAATCATGCAACCATCATGTAATTCTAATTCTATGATCAGTGCACTCGTATATAAAACATTTCATTCAATGCTATGAATTTATCCAGAACATTTAACTCTGTACATACATACCTGCTTAAATTCAGCCTCAGCCTCATATAACCAGGAATGCTTCAGCTTCTCCTTGTCTTTTGCCAAATCCATTATGTGCTCAAATGATGCATTATCCTCACTGGTATTTTTAGCAAGGAAACGATCCAAGCAGGGCAGCTCTTTCTCTTCCTTGTCACAGTCTTTAGTCTCTATGAATGCAGTATCAAAAGTAATAGTGTTAAAGTGCTGTTAACCATTTGGAAGTTCATTTGTTAGAGTGTCACTGCCAAACATGATTTAGGTAAGTTGCAACACTGGGGGACACAGAGTGAGACAATGAGACACAGATCTGAGGGTCCGTGTAATCACACAAATAAAACTCATAACATTATTTTGCATTGTTTGCTCTTCATCTAAAAAAATTAGACACTTACGCCCGTCTAGACCTTTACTGCCATGAGTTGAGGAAGGAGATCCTGAGCCGCCCACTGGTGTCTCCAAGCCAGCTGGAGTCACATCTTACATGCAAAGACATTTAAATGTGAGGCACATTCAGACTCAATATCCTGTAAATACATTTTGAACTTTCTTATGGTACACTGTCTCATCATTGGCACAAGAGCAAAACAAACAAAGAATGTTTCTCTTTTCCCTCTTCATATTACTCACAAGGTGCAGAAGACCGTGGTGTAGTTTTTGTCAAAGATGATCCATATTGGATGGATATTTCTCTCATTCTCTCGAGGTCACCATTTTCCTCTGCGTCAAGATAGTCTTTCTGTGCTTGCAATTTTGTCACATCTGGGAAGAAGTCCCTCTGGATGATTTTCTCTAAATTCTGTTAGAAATAGACAGGTGCATACATATGACTTTGTGTCAGGATCAAGGAAAGATCTTTATATGTTCTTGGTTTCACAACAACAACAGCAAACAGCTTCAAAATTCACACACATTTCTGAGGTAAGTCTCACTTTCACTAACTCATGTATAAATACTTAGCTTTCTAAGTCTGAAATCAAAATAAGATTTTTGGGCTGCAGCTCAATGTTTTTTCAATTACTGATTAAGCTGCATATTATTACTGCAATTAGCCAGTTGATCAAATGGTAAATAGATTGTTAGACAGTTATTTAAAATGACAACTACCATTTACCAAAGCCCAAGAAAACATTTTAAATTAGCTATTTTTTCTCTAATTAAAAGTTCAAAACTGGAGGAAGCCCAACATAAGTTAGCATAACACAGTGAAAAACGACGAATAATATTCGGTCATTATTATTGAAACTTGTTTTTTTCTTGTCATTTGACATATTGATTAACAAAATTATGATTGAATTTCTACATGATGGATAATGTTAAAGAACAGGATAGAAAATGCTTTAACTTAAAATGTCATCTATAAGACAAAGCTTCCAATGTAAAGTTATAACAATAAAATTGCCAATATCTTCGACCATATCTAGTCTATTGTCATACCTTGACGTGATACCTAAATTTTGTAACTTCTCTCTGCTTAAATTTACCCAAAATAACCAGGGGGTGGGGTACCTCCGATTTAAAATGTCACTTTATTACGTGCTTACAAGCACTTTAAAGTTCTCGCATCATTGCGTCAAATTACTTTATATCTGGTAACGAGATACAGAGAACTCAAACAAAATGAAATGTTTTAAACTAAATAGTCGTCCTGATGTATCTTTGCTTGATTTTACCTAGCCTTCACAGCACTGATGATGCGATCTGTAGACCAACCTTACCGATAGCCCATCCCCTCTGTCGTGATCATAATTTATTATTTAGCTACCTCAATGTACTCCTCTTCATCGAGGACTTTTCTCTTTAGCTTCTCCTTGCTGTTCTCTTCGGGTTGTTTCAGAAGAGCCACTGTTGTGACTGTTGAGGGTACGAGGGTCCCGGAAAGCGATTTCCTCACACTGGCGCTGCCTTCCATTGTGGACCCTGCGAGCCTCTTAGGCTAACGGCTAACAGCTAACAGCAATCCCTCTTCGATAAACACCGACTGAATCAAAACGAAAGGCGGCCTTTGTACTTCAGAAACACTACCCAAGTCAGTCAGATACACTGTAAATATCTAGACGTTTAAGACGGTATGTAAAACCACTAATTGTAACCACGCAGCTTGCTAACTAGGCACCGTAAGCTAACTTTAGGAGAGCGTACAAACAACGTACTACGTACAGTCTAAACTGTTACGTCACAGGAAGTTTTTCTCGGGGAATTTCTAGTTAAAAAAAGTCACCACAATAATAATAGTAATTATAAATAAAAAATAACTCGTGTGAGGGAAAAAAATGACGTCTGAGTAACTTCACATCTCAAGTGCGATAATGATAATATTTAAAGCATTTCTTTGTTAAAATGTGATCTCTAGCGAATGCTAACCGTTGAAATTTTGTGATTTACAATTTCGACAAAAGGTATTATTATTATCATCATAATTGTTATGAAAATATGAAATATGAAAATAAAACTATAAAATGATCATAACCTAATATTAAATTCACAAACTGAGATGGTAATGTGTGTGATAAAAGACACTAATTAGCCTACACACAAAACTTATGAATTAAACTTTTTTATTATTATTAAAAAGAAAAGTGTAAATAAAATTCTCATCAGATGTGTTCATTGCATGTAAGATTTTATGTTGGTACAGCAGTTCAACTTGGATGTGCTGGGGTTTGTATAAAAAAATAAGTCCCTCCACTTCACTTAAATCAACTTTATTTGATTTCAAGGACACTTTTCTCACAGTCAGTGCAAACTATAACAATTTATTTACAGACTTAATATTTCA
Source organism: Ctenochaetus hawaiiensis (assembly GCA_029783645.1). NCBI lineage: Eukaryota > Metazoa > Chordata > Actinopteri > Acanthuriformes > Acanthuridae > Ctenochaetus > Ctenochaetus hawaiiensis. The sequence continues at coordinate 11,534,822 of JAPZDY010000011.1, forward strand.
TTTTCAGGTTTAGTATTAGCATATACTTTCAATCCTTGTACGCACTCAAACATTCAGAATCACAAAACTGTCCACAGTCAAAGTTTGTTTATTTTCTGAAAAAAAAAAGAATTTTGTCATGTATTATATTTCATAACAACGGTAGGAAAATTTACTTGAAGTTATACAAGCACACACATACACATCTCTCCCTTATTTTCAATACTGTGGTCCATACATACAAATACAAAATTTAGTTCTCTATGTTTCCCACACTATATGATAGTCTTTTCTGACGCCTCCACTTTGCTCTTCGGTTTTTAAACCAAACCTATCAACAGAAAAAAAGTCATGTTATTTAGCTGTCATTTAACTGTCTCAGGACATTGTGTTATTTTACATTTAAATAAATCAGCAGAAGAGCACTGTAAAACATAATGAACCCATGCATATAAATTAGTATATAACAAACTGACTGGAGCTTAGGCAAAATCCCATCTTTAGCGATGCTAAAGTGTCCCCACATAAAGCACCTTCTGCCATTGCACAAAACAGCACCCATTTGGAGTGGTTTGAAACTAATTTAACTGTGCATCACTTTAATAATGGGACCAAATATTTAATGTGACACAGTGATTGTTACCTCCACTCTCTCTTCTCTTAAGTTAGTGCGCTGTGCTAGTTTCTCCCTTGTGTTCACATCTGGATACTGGTTCTGCAGAAACAACTCCTCCAGTGCCTCCAGCTGCTCCTCTGTGAATATAGTGCGGTGACGCCTGGTTCGCCTCTGCACCTGACCGGGTGTCTGCTCCTCTCTGTGAGTGTGTTCCAGCCTGCATGGGTCTGTGAGCATAACTGGGGGCCATCCGTATTGACAGGCTGCAGGGAGGAGATTTGTTTTTTAGGTCATAGTGCAAAGTGTTATTGAAGTGGAGAAGAGAATAGGTTTGGTCTTACCTTCATTAATGAATTCGGACTGGAATATGTCTCCACAGTGAGAGCAGTAGCAGCAGCAAAGGCAGGCACGATGAACAGTTTCTGTCTGGTCTCCAGCTGGACTCACTGCCCTCTCTTTGAGTCCAACACCACTTGTTCCACATGACTGTCTGTCTCCACTGCTGTTTGGATATTTGCTCAGTATGTTCTCAATGGTGAAAGGAAACTTTTGTCTCTCCATCCTCATCACTCCATTCATCTCCAAGGAAACGCCGGTAAAACACAAGAAGTGATTATCACGGGATATTGACACACAACGCTTTTTGATAGTTCAGGCTCGGCTGCTCCTCTGCTTCTCCTCTCTCTACAACAGTGTGTCAGGCCCTTATAGTGAAATTGGGAGGCAAAAAAATAGTAAAACCATAATCCCCCCTATGGACCAGGCACATAAAACGGTTGAAACTTAATTCCTAGCTAATCTGGGCAGTTTTGTGAAGAGGTTAGGGAGGACGGCAGATTCAGTTAATCTTGCTTCATTCCTTTCTCCAAAAGAAATCAGATTTCACTGCATAAAATGAGAAGTGGAGAGCTCCTAAGATCCTTATTGTTGAGGTTTTAGAGAAAAGGGGATAGCTTGGTATTAGAAACCTGGATTTAAAGATGAACGTTTTTGGTGTGGCCACAGACTTGTGAATGCTTGTGAATTTTTAAGATTAGCTCTTAAATCTAATTCATAATGTCACTTCCCTATTTAGCTTTATCAACAAATGATCTTGTGCAAATTATGCCCAGAAAATGGCACAAGTTGAGGCAGCACTGACAACAACAATGCATACTGATTGCACACAGCAATTATGCAGTTGCAGATGAATAAATGATTCATCTTGCAAGTGACGTGTGTGGTGACACTAATAGATTTGTGTGCATTACTCATTACTGATAAACACAAATGACAATAGTTATTTTAGAACAGGTCTCCCTCTGTTTGGTTTTGTATTCTCGATCGTGCATCATGTGTCTTATCTGTGTGGTGCAGTCTCTCAGCCTCACTTCCTTGACAATGTGCGCAGCTGAGGTAAAGCTATTACAGGTTAAATTCATCCCCCCCAACAAATCCTGTGATTTCATACAAGGCAATACACCTTTTTTTTTCTACAGAGAATTAATGGATTTCCACAATCTGTCTTAAGCTCCTCTTATAAGGGCTTTTGAAAACAGATAACAATAAACACCATCCCATCCTTTTCACTTGGGTTTAATAGCGCCCAGATTGTTGATGTATAGTTTGCGGAGCATGTGAGATTGCTATCTGCAGTTATTGTGGCTCTCAATAGAAGGAATTGTACCACATCCACATTGGTTCAAAACAGTTCAAAATTCATTACCGAGGATTAGAATGATAAAGGTTCATTTTGTTGTTGTGAGAGCAATATTTGGCACAAGAGGTAAAGAAAAAGCCACCCGTTTTTTCTAGATTGTGTTTGGACTGCTCTTTTTAATTTAAAGTGATTTGTACTGGAAACTACACCAGTATCAGAAATGGTTCTACTCAACTACGAAAGATTTAACACAGCCCAAGTCGACCCCTCAAATAGTCAAGCTGAAGTGACATATTTGAAATTGGACTGTTTTTATTTTTTTACTCTTTAAAATCAAAGGTAAACTTAATACTGCAACAGATACAGTGACAAAAAAGCATATCAACACAAGGCTGAACCAAAAAAAGTTAATATAATTGCTTTTCTACCTTATTGCTGCATGTAAAAGACAGTTTTTCTGGAAAACATGACACAGTTGAATAATTGCAATACATTTCTGTATAATTACCAATGACTTACATGTCCTTTAAGCTATGTGCTGGGACGTATTAAATAGCTACTCACGCAGCTGGTGAGGGGGAAAAAAATCATAACATGAATAATAAAGGACACAAATCAAATTAGAACAATTAAGAAAGCGGATAAGGGATGACAAATACACCTACGCACTGACTGCTGATAAATGAGCAGAGAACACCACATGGCATCAGATTATTCACATGTGAAAAAGCTCAGTGTCTCTGTTCACTGCTGGACCAGGGCCCGAAACCTCCCGGGGAATCGGAGATTGCAGCTGTGTGACCAGGAAATGCAGAGGATCAACCCTCCTCTCCTTGTTCACCCCAGACTTGCCTGTGTGTGAGTGTGTGCAGGGAAAAACACAGTAACTGTTTAAGGCCCAGAAAACACTTGTCAGATAGTGATACCCTTTAAACTTGAGAGGAATCAAGAAAACCAACTTTGTGGTTGCAAAATATCTACATATCTTATTACAGTGTAAATACAAATATTATGTTTCCCTCCCTCCACTTCTTTTTTCTTAGATCTTTGCCCTGGAATCTTATAATGAGCTCTGGGAACTGTCACCCTGCAGGCTTTTTTAAATGATGGTGCTGCTGAACTCAGTGGCCATATGTTTTACAAAGAAAATTGAAATATACTGAGCGGAAATTGAAATACACAGTGCACTCAACAGGTATAATAATACAGATTTCTTAGAAGAATTTGTATTATATTTAAACTTCTAATAAGAAAAACAACTAAGCCTTGTTCAACCCTACATGCTAGTATCCATATTTACTTAAACTAGGAGTGTATTTGGAATATTCAGACCAACTACACATCAACTGAAAAGTTAAAGTTAAAGAATTCTGTCTGTGTAAGTAATTTTCAGATGCTTATAGGCCTATCATTGGAGCAGATTTGTATTTTGTAAAAGGAGTGTGTTCAACAGAGACATAAAAGGTGTGACATTACTAAAAAAACATCAGCAATTTAATTAAGGAGACATCTACAAGAATCCATATGAAATGTGCTGCATATACATAAACACACTTTAAATGTGTACACAAACACACCACAAATACAACCAACACAATGCTTTTATTTATTCATGTTGGGACTGCAAGTTGCTGCCTGTGAAAGTCGAAAAGACCCCTGTCCCTGCTATATAATAACAAAATATGGAGTATTTTTTGACTCCACATTAGACAAAGGCAGTACTTGAATCCAACGCTGAGTCTTGCGCCCCCCTGTGACAAAAGACTACAATGCCCACCTTGAACGGCAGAGCGACAGAGCGCGGCAGGCAGGCCGCCACTCGCGATAACTCGCGTTGGGGCAGTAGCTGGGCGGAAAAGGCGGGAGAAGACTGCCGCTTCCGCGTACGCGCAGCATAGACACAACAGTAGGGCAAAATGGACGAAAAGTTAATATTGGCTGTATTTAATTATCCAGAGCTGTACAATGTCACTTTGCCGAATTACCGTTGCATAGAAAGTCGGGCAAATGCTTGGAGAAGTATCAGTATCATACTGGGTCTTCCATGTGAGTGTTTGATTGTTTTTTTTATTTATCAAACTTTACTGTCTGGTATTATTTGCTGAGCCGGAGGTGAGCGACTAAAATGACAGCAAAATAAAATACTAATATTTCCTTAGGAGATGGAGGTAGTTCACGTCTGTCTTTCATGCAGTTTGTTGCTTTTTAATTTTTATTCGCGCGAATATCTTCCAGTGATGTGGCTGCAGCCGCGCGCAGCACCGTGCTAGCGGTAGCAGCCGCAGCCCGCACGCCGTAGGCCGCGCTGCACCGAACGGCACAGTCAGACTCTCCCACCGCGAGGCAAGCCGCGTGTCCAACACGGCACGGCAGAGGAGACATCATGCTTAGCGTCACTGACTCGCTGCATTTACCGGACCGCGTCCGTTTTTTTCCATCTCGCTCGTGAACGGCGCGAGCTCCGTGAAACTGAAACCCTTTCGCAGTCTCGTGGAAGCGTCGACTGTACCGCCACGTTGGGTTGGATGTAACATTTTGGAGCCAGGGGACGGAGGGCCCCAGCCCGAAATGTAATCAGGTGCACGGAGTCACGGTCAGTGATGGGGCGGCATGTAACAAGGATGAACTAACCGTAACCTCCAGACATGTCGCTAAAAGACCGATGCAAAGAAGATAATTACCTTTTGTCTTCGTGTAACTTTACAGACACTTTTGGTCATACCTAATATCTTACTTTGGTTTTGACTTTGATTAAATAGTATTTGCCGAATTTTAATACTCCAATACTGTAACCCATCCTTTTATATAATACCTATAATTGCCAATAAAAATAAATGCAATCAAATAGAGACAGATCTGGCAAAAAAATCTAATTTCAAGAAGATAATGGTGTTTTAGTTTTACTGTTTTTTGCAAAACTTTTCAAGAGGTCTGAATTCAACTATACATTAGGGCCCGAGCCCTGCCTGTGGCGAGGACCCTATTGTTATTGTACTGTTTCTTTCTTTCTTTCTTCTTCTTCTTCTTCTTCTTCTTCTTACTACTACTCCTCTTTGAACCTTAAATTGACCCCTGAACACGCTCAAAAACTCACCAAATTTGGCAGGCACACCAGATCTGGTGAAAATTTTATAAAATGGAAAAACCGACCCCCTAAGTGCAAAAATGTGCTCTCTTGCGCCACCTAGGCACACTAAAACGGCCACTGCGGCGTGTAGGAATATTGTAGAGATCAAACTAAAGCCGAATTGTAGAACTCATCAAAGCATAAAAATCATGTGCTGATATCCCTGACCTAAATCCAACAGGAAGTCCACAATTTGCTTTTCAAAATAAAATTGATGCCCAAAATTTCACTTTGATCGAAATCTCCTATGGGCGTAAATGATAGCAACTTCAAAAGCTAATAGATGACTGAGGACACAGTGCTGATCAAAAGTTCTGTGTAACTTTGTCATTACTCGAATTGTTTGGATTTAATTAGCCCTCAAAGTTGGAGTTGCAAATCATCTTCATCTGCCTCTTCCTATAAAAGTAAATTGGGAAAAAAGGAACTTGTGTCAAACTGAGGCCCCTGCAGTCTAAAGTATAAGTCTGACTGCTTTCAAACCTATGCCTCCTAAAGATAACGAAATTTCATACTAGAATATGATAAGTTGTGTAAGATTTGTTTGTGGGACTTGTGAGGAGGTTTTCAAAAATCATTTTCTCAGGTTGTTCAGAAAAGGTTGTTAGGTTGTTGTTGAATAGAGGGGACTTTGATTTAGCACATGAATGAACTTGATACACTGCCTGATGTCCACTTTCAAGCAGTGAGTGCAGTTACGTGCTGGCCTGCCTGCATGAGAGAAAGAAGGCACATACTGCACTTGGCTGGCAGTGTGGACTGAGTGCCGGCACTCGGCCACATCTGGGGTGAGCTGCTGCCGGCTCTGACAGGCGCCGGGGTGTGAGGGCCCTACCAACACTGCTTGCAGCTTTAATTTTTAATTGGATTTGTTGTTTGTCTACAGCAAAAATACAACAGCGTATGATAAACAGCCTAACAATCATCTGTAGTTTTTATGATTATCAGTAAATAATTTAAGCAGGGAAAAACAGATTGCAGTCCTGTGTTCCAACTTCTGATTTGTGAGGATGTGATGATTTTCTTTATTTTTGTATGATAAATTTTATATATCTTGGATTTTTGACCGTCAAAACAAGTAATTTAGAATATCTGACAATTTGGACCAAGCTGGAAGGGCTGTTTTTTTTCCATCCAAGTGTATGTCCTTACATAAAGATGGCAAACCATGTGAGTTACTTGGTCTGGCAAACAAACAGCAGTGAACCAATTGATGACAGGATGTATTTTATCAGGACCAGAATCCCTGAGAGTTTTGCATGTGGAGAACAAATGCCCAGGGGTACCTTTGACTCAGAATATCAGATCTGCAGACCAGTACAACTTGCTATTTTTAGCTATAATTGCAAAAATTTAGACATGATTTTTGGCTGTATTTCATAACCAGTAATTGTAAAGTTGGGGAGGAGCACACTTTATACAAGTCTTTAAACTGTCTGCCCCCATTTAGTGTAACATCTGTGCAGCACGCTTCTGAAGAGCAAATAATGTTTGACAATGTCATTTTAGATGAGAATATTTTTAATGTAACCACACATTGTTAAAAGACTATGAGGTCAGTTTCATTTATGGATGTTCAGGTTGCAATCCAATATTTTCCCTATTTACCCTCATTGCACTGTTAGTGGTCAGAAGGATTTTTTAGTTGTTTCTTGCTTCTTACACTGAAATTTTCTTCATTTTCTAGCTGAGGAGTGTAAAAGAAAATGGAAGAACATGAGAGACAGGTACTTGAAGGAAGTCCGAATGGAGATAAAAAGCAAGAAGCAAGGAGAGATCGTACAGAGTAAATGGAAATACAGACAACTTATGAATTTCATCGCACCTTTCACCGGATCGAGAAGCGGGGTGGCAGATATCTGTGGCAACAATGACGACGACCACGACAATCCTGACAACGAATCTGGCAGCATGGAAGGAGAAAACCCATCGTCTGAGACGGTCAAAACGCCACAGTCCATTGTGAAGGCCCCTGTGAGTCAACCTGACCTCAAACCTCAGGTAACGTTTGTGACGCAGCTCCCTTCAGTGTCTCAGGACCCTCAGATGGCCCAGCTGGCCGTTCTGTCAAAGATGCCGTCAGGCCCACAAATCACACCCAGCAGCAAAACTGGACGGAAACGGCGCCCGATGCAAGAGTCAGTTTCACTGCCTTCTTCTCAAAGAGCAACGTCCCCAACAAAATGGCTGATCAAAGACAATGGCACCCCGTTTTCAAACAGGCAACGGGATGAGGATGAACTGTTTCTGTTGAGCTTTGTGCCCGCTCTGAAGCGACTTGCTCCACAGAAAAGGTGTGAGACAAAAATAAAGATCCAGCAGATTATGTATGAAGCAGAGTTCAATGTTTCACAGCCAGAATCTCAAGAGAAACAGCCAGAGCCAGAAACACAGGAGTAGGCCAAACGGACTTTATTTTGTACTTTTTTTTGTTTTCTAAAAACCTCTTCCACAGACTGTCCAAAATATATATATTTTTACTGCACAAAGTGGTTGAGTTTAAGGTTTGTCCCCTTTTTCATGTGAAATAATTGACAATGAAGATGATTGAACTTCCTCTACTCTTCAACACATCTCAGTGTTGAAAAAGCCATTGGATTTTTCCAAACCACTCTAATTTTGTGTGTCCAGATGTGTCTTAATTTGCATATTTATTAGCTGAGTAAGGCTTATTGCCTTTAAAACTTAACAAGACAACAGACAGACTCTTGTTAACATCTTTATATACAACTTTACTGTTAATAGAATGGATTCACATTTAGAAAAGCGGTTTCATGTTGAACCAACATCTGCATTTTAACTCTGTAATAATTACAGTATATTACATTTAATTACAGTTACAGCCAAAACTGAGCCAAACAATTTGTAGAGGAACACTATTCCATTAACAAATCTTTCAGCTGCTTGCATGCATCAACAAGTTTCATTTAAATCTCGACTGAAATAAAGAGACTCTGTCTGACATTTTTTTAATTTCACCAACCGTGTATTATTTTGGTAAATTCTGAAGATGAGACACAAAATTAGTATAACTGGGTACAGTTGACAAAAAAAGCAAAACAACATTCAATGTGCAGTTTCAGAAAAAAATGGTTGCTGTGTAAAACATAACAGCAGAATTAGATTTTTAGCAAATCAAGCAAAGTAAAGTAGATGACTGGATCAAAAATCTACTTGAGTGTGAGTAAAGGTATTGTTTTAAAAAGGGTAAATGAAAAGTTCTTGTTACTTGAAAATTTATCTTTTTCTTTTAACCCATGTACAGTTCTTGAGGTGAGTTACTACCCACCCTCGGACAGAGGCATTCTGATGCTCAGTCGTTCACAAGCAAGGCTGCAGTGAGATTTGCTACTTTGTGAAACATTACATGGTCTCAGGGACATTTTACAGAACTGCTGTTGTAAAAAAAAAAAAATGATGGCAAATTACTGTATTCTGTTTTTGTTTACATTTCACACAGCATACCAACTTTTGAATCAGTTGTATACCAGTGAAGAGAGACAATATGGAGGCACATGCTCTTATTCAGCATGTAAATAAACAGGAGTTCACAAAAAAAAATGAAAAAAATGTAGGTCTCTATAAATTCATCTTTTTCCTGGAAGACATCTGACATGGCACAGGAAGAAAAAGCTCAGGTGTAAGTAGTGGAACACTTAAATAGAAAAGAGCAACAGTCAACGGTACTAGTAATGCCTGTGCTTTATCTGCTATTACTAAATAGGAGCAGGGCCAACTGACCTAAATTAGTTTTCAATAAAAGCAACTCCAAAAGTTTATAATGATCCTGTCAGGTAATATTGTTTAAAACATAAAGGCGGTTTCTGTATGAAACGTGGTACTGGAAGAGTGAAGCTAATGAGAACAGAGCACCGATGGTCTTGTTTTGTGTAGCAGAGCAGAACTTTAAATACAGTAAAATTAACAAAACAATACAAAAAAAATAACTGAAATGCAATTTGGAAGAGCACAGAGAATCAAAGAACCATCTTCATTTACTCTGTCTCTTACCTGACCTCCTGTCTTATTCAAAAAAAAAAAACAAAAACTTTCCAACAACAACACTGACATGCATGTATAGTCGAGGGGAGGTGTCATATGAACACTGAGAAATCTAAGGCTGTCAGTTGATTAAGTATCCGGATGAAATCTTAGTGTAGCGCTTTGGAAGCACACCAAGCAACTGTCTTCATGAGTTAAAATATGAGGCAAATAATGTTATGAACGTAACCTTAAAAGCTGTGTATTTGTATTAGCGCAGATATCTTTGGAAAAACCTGTTTTATTTCAAAATATGTCTGTGTGAAGAAAAGAAAAAAAAAGAACCAAAAATTACATGAAGGCAGAATCACATTGGTGCAAATCGTTTTGTTGTTTCTTGGGTTACCCCAAGATGTTGTCTTTCCATGCGTTTTATGCAATCAGCAGCCAAAACATTATCACCAGGGCAACAAACAGGAAGAGTCGGGACAGAAACTGTTCGTCCATGTGCTGTGGTGTCCCAGGGGCAGCTGTTTGGAAAAACGTTTAACAGAGATTATTTGATGTGTTGGTGATAAATACACAGACTAGAACAGGTGAAGTGTGTCAAACAAATACCTGGAGGAGGTCTTCCATCATTGATGTTAAAAGCCGTAGCAAAAATACCAAAGGGAAAGGCACCGATTCCAAATGACATTTGGAAACCTCCATCTCCGAAACCAAACCCTTGAAAGCCCTGTGAAACAGCATTTCATTATTAACATGAATATGTGTGGGTTCTCTTAATGTCCAGCTTGGTATTCAAGTATGTAAGGTTTTGACTGGGCAGTGTATTGTTATTAGGTTGACCATGATATCAGACTATATACCGTTACAATGTGATCTGGCATAGGTGTTGTCTTTTTTAAAGGCTGCTTTACAGTAAAGTGATATAATTTTTTGAACTAACCAGCTTTTAAACCAACTAACTGTCCTAAGATTTTCCTCTTCTGCCTTACTGAGTCAGTATATCCTCATAGCTGATTATCATTTAACAAAATGTCATTGTTTGAAAGCTTCAGTGGTCAACCCTACAATATTGTTGCAACAATAAATAGAGCTGTTTGAACCAAAATGTGCCAATATTTGATTTGGTACATATCACCCAGCTCTATCGGAAGTTTTATCACACAGTGAGCAAGATGTGACGCAACAGCCGGGGCAATTTGTGATCATTCTCAAGAGATGTAGCTGCATCTCAGCGCTTATCATCTAATAGATCCCAGTGAGAACTATCATTTTGTTAATGGATTACGCACACGCTGGCACTGCAGCACCTACATCATCTCATGTAATGGTTTCATCATGAACAGGTTACTTAACAGTTGACATGGTACTGATAAGCTGCATAGAGCCAGGTTTAGAATCAAGACAGTATTGATCTGATGCAAAAACTTGAAATCAGGTACTGTTAACATGCAAGTGTACATTTGCATAGTACTCACACCACGGTTTTCTGGCTCAGGCCTTTGTCCTTGAGGTCGAGGTGGTGTTCTTTCTCTATAAAACAAAATGACATTTTGTAAAAGCCATCATCATAATTTTTTTTTTTTTTTTTTTTACAAAAAAGCTAATATTACACAATTATAAATAAGTTTTGCACCATTTGGGCCCGACATCTGCAGTATTTAAGTGTTTTACAACTTCCAAAATGGGTACTTTAGGAAACAATAATGCAGACACGCAAGTTTGCCAGGTCTTATCAGTCATGACATGTCCTCCCCTTATTGGTCAGGCCATCATCACATGACCCTTGCCTGGAAAATAACAGCTTGTATTCATGTATAAGCCTTGACTACCAGTGGTTAATTCAATATGAAAAGAACAATACAGGTGTTACTGACCCTGTTGTCTTTGCTACCAGTTCTACCTAGTTGTAATTTCAAACAAATATATCTCTGGTATTATTTTCCGCCACTTGTTCTTTCACAGTAGTCTTTTCTGTAAATGAACTACCAACCCTCTACTTTCTTTTTATATTGGCTCTGGTTGGAGATTATTTCTGAAATAGAGCTAAAATCCTTTTCTGATTTAAGATCAGAACCTTGAACCTTTAGTTTTAAACTCAATTTTAAAACAGAAACTTAGTAATGTGGATGTAGCCATAGAGTCAGCCTAACCTGGAATATTAACCAATCTACCCACCTGGGGTCTTGCTGACCTGTGCTTCCTCTCCCATATAGGGGAATAACTTTGTCTCTGCTGATGCCAGCTTTACATACTGGACACACTTGTCTGTTTGGTCTTGTCTCCAACCACTGCAAAAGAAAGGGACATAAAGAATGTTACTGTCTGCGTACCACCAATAACAATGTGCTGTCATTGGCAGTTGAAAATAGTGATAAAGGAGATAACAAGGGTAAGTTGAGCTTACCTGGTGCAAGCAAGGCCAACTGATGAGAAGTGATGCAAGGGAAGAAGAGATATGTCAAACAGGGAAGACGTTTGATTAGTAAAATCTAAAATATGTAATGCACACCCTAACTGCAAAATAATTGATAAATTACCAGAAAATAGCATCCACATGTCATCTGTTCACAAATGAAAGCAATTCATCACTTCCTTAGAAAAACTGGGGGTGAGCTAAGCTACCACAGAGAGCAGATAAAGAAGATGCATGGCTTCCTGCTTTGAACTGATCTTCTCTTTGAGATTAAAAAATAAAATAAAAAAATGTTTTGGCACTGTCAACACTGATGTCAGTCCAGATGGTTAAGACCTGATTTGTTTCCAGATAGAAAGAGGTTGGTTAATTTTTTATGTGAAGAGGAGGTCCCTGTTTATAAAGGATGGAAATGATCTGTAAAACAGATCAAGATAGTCAAAGTAAAAGCTATTGGCTCGTATGCTATATTACACAACCATCCCAGGGTTTTACAGACTATAGAGACTATATTTGTATAGAATTAGGCCTACACTTTCAAAAAGGAAGAAGTATTTTAACTCCTGTATTAACTAGTTTTAGCAAATATTGTTTTTATCCTAGCGAAGCACTCTGACACAATATTTGGTTAGTTAATGCATATTTATAAATGTTTCAGCTTTAGTGAAAATGTTGTACAGTCATGCCTGACGTCAGTTTTTGAAATATAGATGACAGGCAATTTCCAGAAATGGCTCTGGACAGTATTAGCAATACACTAGTGATGGTTGTTGGTTTATAAGGCTGGCTTAAAACTGATGCTGGCAAATAGGATGTAGCTTGTGCCAATAAATTGATGTGAACCCAGTTCACCTCTTGTTTATTGATATGAAAAGTAAGATTAGCTGGACTGAGCCTGATCTGGATTGCCTTAAAGCTGCACGTGGCCTTAATACCTTGACTGAAGTGGGTAATATGCAAAAGTGTAAACATGAGTCGCTGACAGTATTTCTTACCAGAAGAGGTGTCCACACAGGCTGATCACTGCATCCTTGGCGGTGTCTAGACATATATTACACTCGAAAGTGCTGTCCTGGTTGCCACTGTCGGCCGCAGTAGAGCTGCTTGATCCTGGACCTGGGTTATCACCGGCCGCAGGAGAGAGAGAGGCTGGAGGCGGGGCGGCGGTTGCCATTTAAACACGGATCCACTTAGCAAAAGAGTACAGTTGGGGTGACTCCGCTGGCACCCAGCTTATCAAAATTGGTGCATAGGCAGACCCAGTGGATTTGGATTTGTAGCCAGCACAGAGGAGAAGACGAAAGACTGAGCTTGACACGAATAACTCTAAAGAGGGAGTAAAACCGAAAGAAATCGACCGCGTGCTAGCTATCGTTAGCTTCCAACCAAAACAAACCTGACGGAGTTGCTAATGTTAGCGAGCGAAGAGAGAGTGACAGTTCTACTGTCTGAACGATTAATTGAATACAAGGCAACGAAAAACAAAACCAAAGCTTTGAGTCACGCTGTCATTCGGAAAGTGATGTTTAAGCTTGGTAGAAATCAGAAACTGGTTGCATCACATCCGCAGCATTACTACCCGGTAGTAGATCCGAGGGGGAAGGCAGGGGGCGTGGCTACTGGAGAATATGGGATTCTGCTGCCCTCAGTTATGTCTGACAGGTTCCAAAAACAACCAATCACGTGTCAAATATCTTCTGGGTTGCTTAAATTCATTTTGTGACTTTTTCATAATACATTGACTTTTTTGGCCGCTTTATGGGGGCGCAATGAGCGTTAAACTTATGTTTCCAAAGTTTAAATGACGGACATTGAAGGAAAAAGTTGCATTTTTACATATATCGGGGCAACGTTACTGTTCACCTGGAGTCAGATGAGAATCCAAGGTTTAGGCAAATCACTTTTCAGCATCCAACAATTCCTGAAAATAACTGACACTTGAGCAGCAAGTCTGTCAACCGTTTGGTGCTAGTGCTACATTAATCAAGTCTGAAATTTATGGTGTTTTGCAGAAAAAAGCTACAATAATATAAGAACACCATTTATTTGCATTGTTGCACATAGTCACATGAATCATTCACTTCAGTCATGTTTTCAGTTCACAATAAGCTCAGCCATATCATATAATATATACAATATAACACAACATAACATAACATAACATAACATAACATAACATAACATAACATAACATAACATAACATAACATAACATAATATGATATAATATAATATAATGTAATACGATATAACTTATTACCACACATGAAAATACAAAATATTTGAAATTACAAAAAACAAAATATTTAACATCAGTGGCCAACTGTAGTTAACCAACATAGTCCAAATGACCAAATCCAATCATCGTGACATGAAAATCTGAGATAGTATTAAAATTTGATTAGGTTTCATTGTCATGATAAATAAATCATTGAAAAATCAACAAATCATTGAATACATCCAAGGTTAAACATGATGCCATATTGTAAATATTACTCAGCTCTATTATCACTGTGAAACATTTCTTGTGATTGATGATGTTTTTAGATTTTTAGAGCAGGATAGGTTGGATTTTTAGATAACTTCCATTGATTTGCCGTCTCTTGTTCCTGACCTTGAGTGATTGAGACCACCTGTGCGAAAATCTTCTGCCATCGCCTCCTCTATCCTTGATGTCAGAGACCGCCTTAATGTTTGCTTAAAGTCATTGCCAAAGAACACATAGAGAACTGGGGATATAAAGCTGTTCGCTGCAGCAAGGGTGGCCCCCACCTTTAGGCCACTTCTAATCACTTCCAGGCTGTGGTTCTTCACATCCAGCTCTAACAGAACAAATGTATGGTAGGGGACCCAGCAAAAGAAAAATGACAAGATGAGGGCTGCCATGACTTTGTAAGGCTTTGTTGACTTGATGGTCAAACTTCTCAGCTTCACACCAAGCACTGAGCAACAGGTCACAATTATCAGGAAAGGAATCAGGAACCCGCAGATGAATCGAGTCAGTGCTACTGCCTTGTGTCTGGAATGGCCCATGTATCCAGTGTAGCACTGAGTGACTGAGCCATGGACTGTGACTTGTCTGAAGAGCAGTGTGGGCAGTGTTAGGAATGCAGAAAGGAGCCACATAAAAACAACAACTACAGAGGCTTTCTGCACTTTGCGATGGTTATGTGACCACACAGGAAATGAAATCATTATACAGCGATCGGCGCTGATGAGAACTAAAAGAAACACACTGCTGTACATGTTGAGAAACAGGGCAGAGGAGGTGAACTTGCACAACACCAGACCGAAAGGCCAATGTGAGGTGATCATGTAGAAAACTTCCAGAGGCAAAAAGACACAAAACAAAAAATCTGAAATAGCCAGACTAGTGTACCAGGTGGTGATTACTGTTCTTTTCATTTTCCATCCACAGATCCAGATTACCAATAAATTTCCTCCAAGGCCCATAACAGATATAATGATATTGACAGCCACAAGAAATTTAGTCAAAGGAGTCTGAGAAGTACCCAAATTCAGTGTGTCAGATATGTTGTAGTTGTCCTCAGTTTCATTGACTGGGGTATAATCGTCATATTCAATATAGTCCAGATCCATGATAGGCACTTTTCCTGCAATATGGAGCACAGAGTCTTTATTTAAACACATATATGCATAAAAATATATATGATTTTAACAGTTCATAAATGTATCAATATATTTTATATATTTTGCATATTTTAGATATAAATTGTTTAATAAAAAGACATTTAAGTACTCACGTTACGTCTCGATGTGGAGGCGATCACCAAATTGCCTTCCTTCTGTGTCCTTTGTGACTAGATTCAACTTCTCACTTTTGTTTCCTGGGCAGTGACGATGACGATTGTGACAAAAAATCAGATTTGTTTTGTCATGGAACAAAAGACAGTCCAAACTCTCACTTACTGAAAATATTTATTTGTGTTTTTAGAAGAGTGCTCTGAGTGACCTGCTCTGAGGTTAAAATGATGGAAAAACACAGTGTGTTTAATTATTTTAGATGGATCTTTCAACTTCTACAGGAGTCTATTAAAAATTTTACAAGCCCACAAAAAAGATCCTCTTCACACAACCACACAAGGCTCACACACCAGTCCACCTTTTTTTTTTTTTTGAAAACCAAGGGCGTAGCTATGGACAATATTGCCAAACTGCAAAACCTCAGAGCAAGAGTGATTTCCTGTATCAGTGTCTTTTGTAACTCAGAGAGAAGAATTAGTCAGAATTTCATTTTATGCTGTAGTAGAAAAGATTAAATATGAGAGATTTAAAAAAGCCATCATAAATTTTGATTCACACACTTTACATTTTAATAACTTCAGTTTACTCATTTATGTTGTTCTTTGAGCTGCACACTATACTATGGCTAGTTATAGATATTCCAGCCTCATAATATTATTTTGAACTTGCGGGATCAAGTATTATTGCATGAATAATTATTACATCTTTATTTACAACCTTTTATTTATCTGTTTGTCTGTTAGCCAGACTACAGTAAGGGGAAGTGCGCTTTGAACCAACAGAGTGAAGTTGTACACTGTCTTGCTGTACTGGTGTAAAAATGAAACAACATTATTCAGAGATAAACTGTAGCCTCCTTATTAACCACAGGCCAGAGAGGCACTAACAACCAAGAAAATAGGGTCACAATATTATGTGATATGTTAAAAACTGTAACTGAATATCATTTTTGGCAGATGGCCTAAGACTGTAGCATTTTCAGGACAACTATTAAGGGTTTTTAGTCTATCTAGGTATAAGAATCCCAAAAGCAAGTGATCCCACTAATGCTTACTTAAGTGACATTAAATACATGCTCACATTGTCACAGTAGTCAGTTTCTTCTTATTTTCATTCACATTTTACATTGACAGTGTGATTAGACGCACACACAGTTCCCTAAAAATCATATGATGTGGTTGTGTAAACAGAAAAAAGCTGAGAAATGCACTTTTGAAAGAACAATAACAAAGCAAATAACAGACAAAGCAAATTTAAACTGCTTTGAATTATCTACAAAAGAACAGAGAGTACTTCTTCCCAAGTTCTGCACTAAGAATAATTTTAAGATACTTGTCCTTTTGCTAAATATTTCCACTATAATAGGCTCTTTCTTTAACACATCTAATAGCTACTGTAAATAAACAAAATCAAATATTGCCACAATATTTGTGGCATACACATGACCTCTAAAATGTGGATTTGTGGAAAAACACTGAAATTAACTACAAGTAACCCACCTTAAAATAGCACTTGAGGAAATGACCTTTCCGCTCCTTCATTAAGATGAATAATGTCTACTAATAAAAACTAAAGTGACCATTAAAAGTAACATCTTTTCCTTAAAATAAGAGCTTAAACAAATAGTACATAAATCAATCACTTGATTGGCAAAAAATGATAATAACAAATATAATAGTGTAAAAACTCCAAATATTCTTGTGTTTCAACTTTCAATTCAACTTAGCTTTTTTTTTCTTGGTTATATGTCATTGTAAACTAAATGTCTAGTCATGGGCATTTAATTGTATTGTAATATAAGTTGTAATGGGTGTATTTTCAATTTTTTTCAACATTTTTTATGTAAATAGTTAATAAAATTATATACGCTAATAAGCATAATCATTAGTTTCAGCCCTACAAGAAATAAAATGTTTTTGAAACAATTACAATCATCATGAATGTACCGTGTTATGGAAAGATGTGTTTACCATCCACAGGTTTACGTATATTCGACATGCGCAGACGTGATTAGATTAGCTCCTCCCCCTGCCAGTGACGTATGAGATTCGGATGCTCGAGGCTTCTAGATGCTCACCTCTTTGAAACTGCGCCATTCCTGTGTTTGTCTGTCAACATGGCGGGTACAGTGGCGAACAAGTGTCTCAGCCCTTTGGCTTTTCTCACCAGGAGGGTTTCTGCCCCGGAGTTTATCACCCAGTGCTGCTACCACAAGAAGGTAAAACACCTTATGTTAATCTCTCTGTATCTTTACAGAAAGAGGCTTGACACAATATAGAAGCTGCTGTTTCGTTATTGTTTATTAATATTACCTTTAGCCTTGAGAAAAGAGAATAATGAGCAACCTTGGGTCACTCATTATTCTCAGTGAACTGTGATAAATTGTCTCAAATAATTAAAATGAGCTAATTGACACATGGTTGACTGTACATCCAGGTTACATCAGTCTGTTTTCAGATGGGTTCATGTCACATATCGCATCTCTAGGGAGTGTGACAGAAAGTGATAATGGGGCCCTTACGAAACATCAACACGTTAACAAACATTAGGCAATATAACGTTACTTTATTTCACGCTAAGGTTAGCTTGTTAGTAGGTTTAAGACTAGAATAACGTCACTAATCTATTTCCCAGCTGGCCACTGCCACAACTCTAATACTCGAATAACATCCGATTAATAAGCTTTAATGTCATTATGGTGAAGGAGCACAGTGTGCTAGAAACCTCTAAATGTTCTCTTATACCTGTGAAGAACTAAATTTTCATCGTCTTTTAGCTGTTTAACACGACAGCTCTATTCACATGTACCGTTGTGTGATGTGACTGTCTGATGCAACATGGAGACATTTGTGTCGACAAAAATCAAAGATACATATAAGTTAAGTTGGCATGCTGGTTGGCAGAAATGCTTTGAAATAACTGGATGTTTGAATGAACTGAAACTGAATTAGTTTAGGGCTTTTTTTTTTTTTTAGCTGTGAGGCACTTAGGCTGACAACTGTTGAGCATCCAGTTATGTATTTTCTTTCGTTTGAGGATGTACACCAATGTCAATGTCATGTTCACTTAAAAGGTTTAAGGTCATACAGAGATTTATAATTACATATTTTCTGTACTACAACATTGGTTCAAAAAGCTGAAAGATCATAAATATATAGATACCCCAGTGTTGAGTAGAAACAAATACTAACATGCTATAATTTTTAAATGACACAGAATTTTGTCACCTTTAGGATATGCATTTTCATCGTGATACAAGCTCAGCAACCTCATGTTGTTTTAGTCAGAATGACTCAGCAAGTCTTGGGAGGAGGAGGGGGTCAGGATGTAGGAGCTGGTATAGTTGACAATGAAATCCGGTCCTAATCTGTTTATTTCTATGTCCTTTACGTAATGCTGAAAACTTGTACTTGGATAACACTAATGTTCAGGACCTATTGAAATTCTTTCTCTGATAGAGGAAATTGAAAAAAGCTTTCTGGTTTCTACTATTATTTTACTTTATCGCATTTATTTTAGTATTGTGACTAATCTCAACACTTCACCAAAACTCACTCTGATGCTTTTTTTTTTCTCTAACAAATAGTGTCCTTTCTTTCTCTATCTGAAGGTGGTGGATCATTATGAGAACCCAAGAAATGTGGGCACACTGGACAAAACCTCCAAGAATGTTGGGACTGGCTTGGTGGGCGCTCCAGCCTGTGGAGATGTAATGAAGCTTCAGGTATGTTTGTCATTAAGCATGGATGGATGACACCCTTTTGTATACACTCAGAGCAATTGAGCACGAGTTATGTTAACACACTAAGAGGTACTTGGAAGAATCACAGAGCACTGATAAATTACATTCTTATTTTACCATTTATGTGGGGCTAAGTCTAAAATTATTTAGTTCAGCATCGTCTTAAACCATTACCCTGGTTTTTTTAAGCCATTTGCCTGGAACAGTAGCAGGAACATTTGTTTTAATCCACTATGTAAAAATGATGTACCCACTTGTAGTTTTTTATGGATTTAATTATTATCTTAAACTTGTAAAATGATGGAAATAACTTTCCCTTCTTTGAAATTCAAGTTTATCTCTCAAAACTCTCATTTTCACAGATTGAGGTGGATGACCAGGGGAAGATTGTGGATGCCAGGTTCAAAACTTTTGGCTGCGGCTCTGCCATCGCCTCCAGCTCCTTGGCCACTGAGTGGGTGAAGGGCAAATCTGTGAGTGCACACACTATTGACACAACACTTCTCTTTCCAACTCTTATTTATTCTGCTCTGCTCATGTCTTATCATTGCCTAAAAGGTGTTTGTGGTTACTTGAGCTATGTGTTTTTTGTTCCAGGTGGATGAAGCTCTGACAATAAAGAACACGGATATTGCCAAAGAGCTCTGTCTTCCACCAGTTAAACTTCACTGCTCCAGTAAGTTTTCAGTTTATAATAAAGATCTATATTCTTCTTTTAATAAATTAAATTAAAGCTTAACTTAATCTCTTATTGTTTCTCTTCAGTGCTTGCAGAGGATGCCATCAAGGCTGCCCTGGCTGACTATCGCCTCAAGCAACAGGATGACCAGCAGGAGGCAGTCAGGGCCAGCAATTAAATAGAGCACTCCCACTCTGAGTTGGGTGCAACTGTTCGCTTCCTGCTTCCAAGAAGAGAAGTAGCAGTTGTCCAGCATAACCACCTCACCTTCCTGCATTATTGATGAGGCACACCTAATAATGTTGGCATGTAAACCATCGTCAACCCTCTATAGCACTGTTACACCAGGCTTTATGTATTAGTCTGTGGTCCTCTAACCCTGTATACTGTACCTTTTAGCCTGTCACGTAAACGCACAATGTGAGCACTGTTTTGGTTGTTGGTACAAAGCTGAGCCTTATTTTTCAGACTGTGTTATATTTTAAGATTTTGTGCTTGAGGAGTGTTGTTTTGAAGTGGTGCAATGGAGATGTCGATTGAAGTTAACGGCCAATTATGCAGTCCGCACAACAAGCACTGACCTTTTGATATGCAAGTATGCAAAGCAGCTTGAAACTCTGAAAGGGTCCAATGATTTTTAGTGTTGATATTTAGTAATGCTTCCTTTGCAATATGCAATAAAACTATCCTGAATCACTGTTTGTTTTGAGTGCAATTTATTACTTTGAGCAGCTAGAATATTGGACTATATTACATCGGACATTTTGACCTGTCATAAATGGAAAAGCACAGGTGCAACAAACTTCATTAATGACCACTCCTAGAACACTCAATTAATTTACCTGCACATAATCATAGTTATGAAACAAGTTCACATAAATGAAATACAGTCATAGAGGCTAGACTTCCTGCCAAAATTAAAAAATATCTGCTATGAAAGAGATCAGAATTTTACTGTGCTTTTGTCCAATGGTCAATAGTCAGTGTTTTGCATTGGATCATATAATGTTCAGTGAAGGGGTCCCCCAGTGGGAATGTCTAAGGAATTGGACAATTCCACTAACCAAGATGCCAGAAAATCTCCCCAGTTGCTAATTTTCATTGAATGAGAAATATTTGGCTGCAGTATGGCATGAATTATATATCCAACCAGAGCAAAGCAACAGGCTTCTGCATGTATCTTCCCTGCACTGAATATAAATATATTGCAAGAAAGACCTGTGGAATTCGGTCTTCAGCAACTTTTCTGCATTTCCCTTTATAAACATGTAAAAAGGAGTGAATCTGCTGGTCAAATGACACCCATGGATTCAGCATTAAGACAAAACATTTAGATCACAGTTCAGGATAGTTAGAAGGCAGTCTTCTCTCCTGCAATCAGCTGAAGTGTTGCAGAGTCATTGTGAATGTGCAGAGAGGAGGGCCGAAGATTCCTGCCAGTCAGATGTTCCTGTGAATCATCTTCCTCTGGCTTAGACTGCTCTGGAGGATTCAACTCAGGACTTCCTGCTTCACTGTCAGAAACCTCACACTGCTCCTTCATCTCAGGGAGACTTGGTAGCTGCTGGTCCAGGATGCTGCCATCTAGCTGTGAGCTGTCTTCAGGGCTTTGGTCTGCTACCTTCTGACTGGGCTCACTTCCCTCTGCAGCATCAGCAGGTTTGTTTGGTGTGCGCAGGCTCTTGGCAGCCCTCATAATGTCTGCCTGGAGCTGCTTGTGAGAGTCCACTGGCTCGCTTTGCTGCTCAGGAGCAGGTTTTTCTGGCACTTCATTAAAAGGCTTAGCACCTCCGGTTTTATCCCTGTGGTCCACATACATTTTTGAGGGGAAGGAGGAAGGATAGTAGGCATTGACTTTGCGCCTGCGGCTCATGAAAATTGCCCCACAGATAATGAGGAAGATGAGAAGGATGAGAGAGCCTGCAACAAGGATAAGGAGCATGTTCTCCTCCAGGAAGCTCTCAACTTGACTTAGGAGGTCAGTCTCCACATGTGTGGGGCTAACAGGTGTGGTTTGGTACTCATAGGAACTGTTGCTGACGGACAGGAGGGAAGTTAAGTTACTGAGCTCTTCCTCGTCTGTACTTCCCTCAAGAGAGCTGTAAAAAGGTAGAGGTGTGGCCGAGTTGCTGCCAATGCAAAACACAGCACACAGTCCAACCAGACGAAGGGCCATTGGGAGCATCGTTTCCCCTCAGGATCTGTAAAAAAAAAAACCCAGTGAATGTCAGTAACACAAACGTCAGTGTCATGAGCATATGTGAGGACAGTTGGTGCCTCTTGTGTACTGTCATATTTGAGTAAAAGAGCTCAGCATCTTTGGTCTGAGAAAAAAAAAGGTTCTTCAAAAAACTCAGAGGGTCATCTAACAACTGTCCCCACTGTTCGAGAGGCATTTCCAGAATCCTCAAGACCCAAACAGTAGCTGGGAATGACATGTTTGCACTCAATTTGTGCATGAAGCAAAATTTCAAACAGGTTCTATTGTTGCTTATATTTGTGTATAAAATACACTCAAATACACATAAAATACACTCAAAAGAGTTTAAAAAAAAATATTGTGCAGAGGAGCACTTTTTTTTGCATGAACAGCAAAAGATGAACTAAGGCAAACCAGATGCTAAAATCTGCTCACTTGCAATGCTAATACATTCTGATCCAAGTACACAACTCTGTTTACTCCATCTGAGGAAAACATTCATGTAAACTCCATCAAACCTACGATATTTGTGTGATTCACATATTTCTGCAGCGTATCAACCGTGTTTCTGCATATTTAATGTAACTGCATGCGCAATGAAAAGTTATTTTTTTGTTAATTGTGCAGAAAGTTTATTTGCTTGAATTAAAACTTTTCAGTTTCATCAGTCATTAGTCTTTGGTTATTTGCCATAAAGATAAACACATCAGCTTCAAACGAGCTCAGCCTGAACTTTTTCCTCATTCAGATGAAATGAGTCTATTGAAAAAACAAGTATTGAGTTAAAAAATGTTAAGCTAAGGCATATTTACCCTCTTACCCCTTGTGGTATTTGGGTGGCATCAGAACTCTGGGAATCAGATATTTCCCAAAACTTTCCAAAAACAAAACTGTCTGCATAGCTAGAGAATACAAGGGGTTATATAGGAAAATATGCCTTTTTTCCAGCCCTTTAAACACTGCTTTTGTTTGCTCTACTTATTTATTTGGATCACAATCAGCTCTCTGCTCAGTCTGTGTGTTAACTGGCAGCAGCTCCCACACTTTTCTCCATATTCTGCTCCATCTGCCTGCAAGCTGGGCCACATGCAACTCTGCTCTGTCTGGAAAAGGGGAGTGGGAGTTTTTTTTGTTTTTTTTTTTCAGAATTGATCACACACTCACCCCAGACCAAATATACATGGGCCACGCATGCCTGTGCAATCAGACACATAAACACACACACATAAGGCTGTTTTACACACACGCATTCACACACTGAATGAATCTTTTCTCAGCAAATTTGAATCTTTGTTGAATCTTTTGTCAACCACAGCATTTAAAACTGACACAAAAGATTTCCTAACTTTCAAAGTCATGTTCTTACTTTCCGAGGCTGCTCTGAAGGCATCATGATGCTGTCCCATCACCCAAAAGGGGACTCACATGATGTCAAGACCCCCCACGTACTTCTTGCTAATACATTTTGAGGAAAAACAACATTTGCAAAATATTTCACTCACCATCCACTGCAGCAACAAAAAGTGTCTCCGTTGAAATTGCCTCTAGTGGAGGATGACTAGTCTGGAAAAAGCGAACTGAAAGAGCACAGCAAAGAGTGGCAAATCCTCACTGAGCCACGCCACCTCTGCAGTTTCAGATTTCAGGCAGGAGGTTTGTCTGGATAGTGCAAAAAAAAAAAAAAAAAAAAAAAGATGTCGTTAACCATGAGGACAAATCCCTCCTTCTGCCTCTCCACTGTTTTCCTCCCCCTTCAGTTTCCCCGAGAGTGTCTGCGCTCTCTGGCCTGCACACAGATTGTTCTTGTTAGGTGGGAGTTTATGAAGTGGAGTGGGGGCAGGGACCTCTCCTCCACTCTCCTGTGTGGCTAACTGGATGTGCGAGGCCTAGACAATAATGTCAGGATGAAAATAATAGTATGAAAAACAGCACGAACATTATCAGCAGCAGCAACATAAGTTGTCCTTTGTAAAAAATTCTCCCTGATTTCTGCAGAGGGAGCCTCTGATTGACAGCCTGGCCTTTCCTGTGACCTCAGCCCCTGACACTCATGACTAACAGCGGCCCAAAAGAGTCAGAGAGCTGCTTGTATGAATGACCTGCTCTAATGCAGGAAGAGGTTAATGTTTCCTGTGTGGACAAAATGCCCGTAACAGCTCGAACAAGGGGGATTTTTCTCCAGAGGCAAAGCAATTGAACTCACACATTGTGTGTGACCATTTCAGCTGGAGAGTGTGACTGCATATGATTGAGCCTAAGTGATCGTGCCTGTGTGTGTGTGTGTTTGTGTGAGCGTCTGTGTGTATGTCTGAATGCATTTTTGGCAACTCCACTGTGTTTGCGATCAGTCAAGACTAGTGTACCTTTATATGGTCATCAGGAGCATGAGATGAGGTCCTGCATCCTCCAGGTTTACATTTGTCTGAGCTCTGTTGATAGTCACCAGCGACTGTTTCAGTTGCACATTTCTGAGTGTGAAAAAAAAAGAAGAAGTAGGAAAAAAAAACATGGCTTCACGGCCCTACTAAGCATTCAGGGCTCTGTTTTCTTTTTGCAGGAAGGGAAGTGAATATGAGATCCAGTCCGAGCTTGAAGAAAAGCCTTTCATAAAACCTTTCATAAATAAGGGAACTGTCTTCGCACACAGAACAATCAGTTTTATTTTGACTACTCACAAAAAGACACGTATTAACATGTAACAAACACTCACTTCACTTCAGCTCTTATATTGAACAGCATATAGTGTATCTAGATTACTCAGAACATGTACTTATTTTAAATCTCAGAGTAAACAGATATCTCTCTAATGAAACAAGCAGGAGAAACTTGGATAACTCTTATTTTATGGGTCTGTAAAGTCAAATTATTTGTTATATATTGTTATATATATTGTTAAGAAGGCGTTTTACCTGTAGGCTAACACACAGAATGTTCAGCTGGTACACTACCAAGTAATCAACTCCAAATATATGCTAAGCTAATGTGAGAGAAGATCATAACTTGGGTTTATATAGAGATGTTCTTTTAAGGGAATCCCTCTGAGAATCAACAAATGCTTTTAAACTTAACACATCGACTAAACTCATGAGTCTCTGAACTCTGCATCTATTTTTTCCCCAAACCAGTGCCAAATCACATATTTCCCCCCCCACACAAATTATTAGGCAATAACAGACCTGTAAAACAGAGTGTTACCAACTTTTAAATAAGACATTAGCTTAATAAGTTATTGCATTACAGAAAGCTCATCTCTTCACAAACACAACAAAAAACAAAGTCACATAAAGTTTAATAAGAAATTCAAAAAACAGTGTTCATGCAGCAAAGCCTCACTGCCACCAGAATGATCCTCGTAAACTGAGCAGTGTCTGTGAGGAGCTGTGATCCCTTGACAAAAAAAGACTTCCTGTCTCCCGTGGCTAAGTGAAACACCATCAGGGCTCAGCACAGGATGTTTTCAAAAAAAGAAATCTTTGATCATTTGCCTCATCCTGACTTCAAGTCTCTAGTGGAGGACATGTGTACAGTTATGCAAAAGGTCTTTACTTTTGCCTCAAAATGCACATTTGATTACTTGACCTCACTAAATGCCACACACAGTTAATGGCACATGAACATGAAATAGTAACTGTTTGTGTTTGTTTGTGTGTGTGTGTGCTTGTGTGTGAATATGTGTGTGGCTTCTCTCTCTCTTCCTCCATAAGAATTGGGCGTGCAGCGAAGCCAAACCGCCAAACATCAAAGGAGAAGTATGAGTTTATTCAAACAGCAACCGTTTCCACAACACTGACATCAGACAGATCAGTGCAATCTGAGGTCTGATGAAAGCATGTATGTGACAAAGATAATAATTATAACCTAATCTAAACATAACGATCATTCTCTGGAAGGAAGCTGCTGAGAGTGAGGTTATCTCCTCCATCCTCGTCACTGTCTCCTGTGCCAGGGATCACCAGGACTCCGTTAGGCACCGGACTGCGTTGTCTCCTGTAGGCGTAGTTCCTTTCAGGCAGCAGGGACGAGATGCATATCATCTCTGTGCCCTGCTGAGGTGTTTTGACTCTGTACTTTTTTGCAGACAGCTTGGTGCACAGGATGATGGTAGAAACCATGAAGATGGTGGCCAACCCACCCAGGATGGTGATGGCGATGAGGCAGTGCTTCATCACGCCGCGGGTGGAGCAGGGCTTGAC
This sequence comes from Ctenochaetus hawaiiensis, assembly GCA_029783645.1. Taxonomy (NCBI): domain Eukaryota; kingdom Metazoa; phylum Chordata; class Actinopteri; order Acanthuriformes; family Acanthuridae; genus Ctenochaetus; species Ctenochaetus hawaiiensis. Next base: position 11,561,164 of record JAPZDY010000011.1, read on the forward strand.
CTCAGAGCTAGCCGGGGTCTTGGGGACTTCGCTCTGAGTTGTCACAGCTGCTGGAGTTGATTTGGTCGTCGGGGTGAGCATCCTCTTGGGCTGATGAGGGATAAGGATTCCTGTGGGACTGGTGGAGGCGTTGGCGGTAGCATTGTCTGCAGAAATGGTTGAGACTGAGATTGTGGGAGGCTGAGTGGTGGAGCTTGACCCTGCTGTGTTAGTAATCTCTGTCGTGGAGCTCTGGGTTCTCACCACAGAAACCGGCTGAGATGTAGTTGAAAACTCAGTGCTGTTTGTCGATGTCTCCCATAATGTAGCAGGTATAGAAGTGATGTCAGACTTTGTTGCTGCCTCAGAGGTGGGATTTGCTGTCATTGTAGACATAGTAGAAACTGAGGTGCTGCTGACGTTCTGAATTGAGACTGGAGTCTGAGTAGCATCAGTAGAAGAAATGGTAGAATATAATTTGGATGTCACTTCAGTCTTAGTGAGGAGAGTTTCTGTTGTTAAAGATGCTGCAGAGGTTGTTGCAGTAGCGGAAGTCACATCAGTCATAGTGGTGGGTGATTGCTGATGCAAGTGACCCTCCGTCGGTTTTGTTTCTAAAACTGTTGTGTTATTGAGAGGCCGTGCTCCGATTTCAGCTGTGGTCACTGCTGTGGAGATATGAAGCGGACGTACACTTGTGTCGTTTGCAGTTGTTGCCTCGGTGTTCTTGGCAACTACGGCGGTCGTGCTGTCTTCTGTTTCCACTGTGGTTGGAACAGTCATCTTTGTGGTCGCTCTAGTTGCAGATACGCTAACTTCTGCAGATTTGTCAGTTGGATGCGTGGTTGGAGGCTGCGTTTCTGTTTCATTATGGGCCACATGTGTGCTGATCAGCTGCTCGGTTGTCTTGTTTGGGTCAGCAGTCGGCTCACTGATGGAAGAGCCTATGGACTCCTCAGTGAACAAAACAGATATTCCCAAGAAGAGAGCCAGCCATGTCTTCATGCTGAGAAGCAACATTGTTCTTTAAAAGGCCTGAAATAACAGGAAAGATTCAAATTTAAAGCTTGCAGTTCAAGCTATTTAACTGTTGTAGATGTTGAGGGAAAAAGACACTCATTCGGGGAAAACTCAGTGTGTCATGTGTCTCCTAGAGGCGTCTTATGATGAAACTGTCATGCGTCTTTCACCACACCCATTGCTACTTTTTTACAGAAAAAAACAGAACTACTGCATTTTAGAGTAAAACTGAAGCTTTCTTAAAAGCACTCCACACATGAAGAATCCGCACTGAATGTGTTTTTCTATATGAGAAAGATTTAAACTGCAGCAAAGGATTCAAAGTAAGGTAGGAAGTAAACAATGTTGATAAATCAACCTTTTAAGAAAAATCCTACTAGTAAATCACATTTTAGAGAGCGAGAAATCAACTTAATCCTACATTAAAGCATAAAAAGAAACAGTAGATACCAAAACTAGCAACATTTAACCAGAACAAAGATTTGAAGTGTGTCCACAGAGACGACTGTCAGCGTCTTACCTTGCTTGTGCAGAGGTGATGGATGAAAGCATAAAAATCTGATAAAAGTTGAGTTCAGCTCATCTCTGGGAGAACATCTCTCTGAGCACAGACGTGCTGAGTGTGGCACCGCTTCAGAGAAGAAACAGGAAACGTTCACACTTTTTTTCAAGAAAACCAGCACTATAAAACATTTTCAGAAAAGTCAGACAAAGACAGACACTCCCCTCAAAACCCATAGCTTCAACTTTATCATATAGGAAGTAACATCTATCAGAACCTTCTATGAGGCTCAGTTTCTATATTTTATGATCTTAAATGTATTGATTGGCAGAAGATGTGTCTTACCTTACTGATGGAAAGCTCATGAGAGCTCAGGAGCTGCTGTGCGGAACATATTTGCTTTGTATGTCCTGATGTTAAAGCAGCAGGAAGTGCTCAGTTCTGTAAAAGGTTGTTTCTTGCAGGTCCACTTCTGATCACACAGATTCAAATATATGTACATGTGAATCAAAAAAGGCAGGAACTGCAAAGCGCTGATAGCAGAGTGACAGAAGATCAACCACACGAGGACAAAGTTATGTAACACATGCAGAGATAAAATAAGCTAAATACCCATGTAATCAATCAGACAGTCCATAGAATGAATAGATTTGAAGTATGTTGGCTTGGTGCCTAATTTAATGTCCTAACTGTAAAGACTCAACGCTTCGTCTGACACATTTGCGAGGCAACAGAAATGTTCTTTTAGTGTGGAAATCATTAGTGTCATTTCCTGTACTGCTGACTCAAACAGAGATATGGTTAAAAAAAACTGTTGAGGTTCGGAGAATACGAAAACTGACATGAGGAAAAGGTCTGTTTGTGTTTTCAATGTTGCTATGCTGTGAATAAAAACCCATGTGCAGTACTAATGGACCCAGACAGACAAATACACTGAGAAATAGGTATTTCTGTCAATATTTACTAAAAATATGTTCTAAAATAGCTTTGACAGAGGTTGGACAGAGTTGCCACTCAATTTTATCCATATTTTGACTGATCTGATGCAATGTCTTATTTAAAGTATTTCTTTTGCATGTGATGCAGGGTTTAAAATTGCTTTGTGGCTACTATAAAAGTCACAGAGGTCATGACATCAGTGTTTTTTCTAGGAATATGGGAACCTGTAGTACAATTTTATTTTAAAATTATATATGGTGGGTTTGGCAAAGGAAAATATATTCTTTTTTAAGCCCAGTTTGTTAAAATGTGACTGTATTCAGAAATAAAGAAATGCTAAAAGTAAGAGAGTAAAAAGTTTTCTCACCAGAATTTAATTCTGAACAAATAAACCCGAAAAAAAATCTGATTTGGATTCATTAGATGTAAGAAAATATCTTTTTACATACTTTTTTCATCTTTCCTAAAATCTTTCCTGCTAACATTGTTTCTTATAAATATGACCTCGGTATTTTGATTTTCATTGGGGTTTGAGATTCTTTACTAAAAGTGTTGAAGATGCCTAGGAGCCTCACCAAAGAGAGATTTAAATTAATTCAATTTAATTTAAATGATCATTTTGAGGCCCAAAGAAGTAAAATTATCACATATTTCATTATGAAGCAAAGCTTGTCTGATGAAAGTGAGAAATTCAGTCAAAGCAAAACATTTTTTAAGAACAGTTAAAATACTGACGGTAAAGACTTTAAAATACAATGTATTTGCAACAGCAGAAGAGCTGCTGAAGTCTGTGTAGTCTGACTGTGTGACCGCAGCTTTAGCACCACCATCAGGCAAGAAAAGAAATAACAGCTAACTGGGGAGGTTCTGTGGTGCAGGTTGAAACTGAGGAACAGAGTTAAAACTGAAGCCATTAGTCCACTGATTGATTGATAATCTGTCATTTTTTAAGTCATTTGGATGTAGATTTTTTCTTAAAATTCACTGGTTCCAGCTTCACAATGAATATGTGCTGGTCTAATAATGCATTTGGCTCTGTTGAGCTTAACTGTGATAGTTTTTATTTCACTAGTTTCTTTTTTTTTTTTTATAGATTTGACAGTTATTTAAAAAAATACATAAATCCATATCGAAATATTGGTTAACAGCAGCCTTAAATCAAGTGTTTTAAATGACTTAATTGCAATATGTTACCACTTTTTTCTTAACCCCCCCACACCTATGATTCTGGAAAGTATTAAGAAATATTTTTGTACAAACTTTGTATGCAAATTGTTAATATTGCAATTACAGCAATCAAATAAAGTGTGTTAAAACAAAAAGTACCATTTCAACTATAAAACTGAAAACGGAAGTATTCTAGAAAAGTACCTCAGGTTTCACTTTGGTACAGAATTTAAGTCGCTGTGCTTTGGTTCATTCCACCACAGTTTGACAGTCATCAGATCTCTTTCTTGGCACCTCATGCTGACTGATTTATGCTGTCTCTGGCAGATTCTGTAGCAAGAAAAGTTAAAGTTTCCTTCACTGGCCAACATTTCAAATCCATACCTGTAAATGTAACTCATCCCACTGACAAACAGTGACCTCAACCTGCGGGGATGGAGAACCCGAAGATGCCCAAATAAAAAAACAAGGACAAGAGAAAACTATGTTTTCATGTGTAAAATCTTTATTATGTGCACAGAACTGTTTGTCAGGGGATTCAGTGAAACACAAGCTGGGTGAGTGGTCCCTTTGCAACACCAAATATGCACTGGAGAGGGCGACTTCAATTTGACCCTTAACAGTGACAAGAGGCACCACTTACATTTGCACAACATTTACACCAGAGAAATGCAACACCCCCCCTCCCACCCCAACCCCACTTCGATAAAACCCTAATGTTAAATTTCAAGCCCAGAAGAACAGGAACAATAAGAAGAATTCAGGAATCCTTCCACATTCATAAATCTGATGGTTATTAATGAGCAGGTGGGAGGAAAAAAAATTCAACAGCTATTGGTTTTTTAAAAAAATCCAGCTAAATTTTATCTAACAGGTTGTGACTGGAATGTACAACAGGAGAGAAAAAAGATGTAAAAGTAGTGCATTAAACCGCACACAATTTATATTTGGCAACACAAAAAAAGTAACAATGGAAAATACTGATGCTACATACAGTTTTTTTGAGTAGTAAGTACAAACATCACGTGAGAATGCTTTACCACAAATTTGAAAACAAACAAAAAAAGAAGTTAAGACTTTTCCTTCAACAAAAATGTCTTTTTCTTCAAATGTGTACAGGAGCTGCGAGAGTTTTTTTTCCTTTTTCTCTGTGTGTGTCAGGGCGGAGTGCGAAACTTGATGAGGAAAAAAAATAAAGTTCATCTTGGAATGTAGGCCTGGTCTCGTCTCTTTGACGACGACGCCAAGCACGATGAAACCGAATCTTTAGCGAATTTGGCCGTGGCTGACCCCGTTAGCTCGGTTCTGTCTGAAACCACCGACGGTCTCGGGAGGGGGGACCCTCGTCTTCACATGGCCACCTTGGCAACCTGCTCTTCCAGTCTGGCGATCCGACGGTCTTGGAGGATGACACGGTCCCTGAGTGACTTGAACTCTCGGAGTACCTCTTCCAGTTTATCTTCCATTTTCTGATCAAAAACGGAAAAACAGTTAGCTCGGCAAACTTATTTACGTCTCTCATTTGACTCTTAAGAGGCTGCTTACTGAGAAGACAGATAACTACTGATTCTGATCTACTTAGAAATGATATTTCCTGGCTACATGAGCGGGGACTTTACAGGCTGTGCAGCAGTCAACATTTTCCCTTGCTGTTTCACTGAATTGTGACCCAAATACCAAAGTATGTGCTGATCCATAGCTTTTTTGAATGGTTCCAACCATAATAATTACTGTGAATAGTCCAAATGTCAGCAAAAAATGTCCTGCAGGAGATTGAAAAGTGCAGAATTTTCTCTTAAAGGAACAGTCATAATCATTTATGCCAAGAGCCTGGTTATGATAAGAAAAGCAACAAAAAAAATCTACAGTTAAAGGAATCACAACTTCAGGCAAAAACACTGGCAAATATGGCATGTTTGTCTGTTGACACTCACTACTGAGGGCTGTGGAGGAGCATGCTTCTGGACAGTCGGGATGTTTTCTGCCTTTGTGGCTGGTTTGGTTTCCAGAACGTTGCTCTTGACCACTTTCAGATCCCGGTTCTTCGTGGAGACGTAGCCGTCTTTGAGCGAGATAAGGATTGGGCCTCCGTTCTTACCGGCGAACCACTCCTCTGCCTCCAGGGCGGGATCAGGGCCGGCTGTGTCGGGATAGAGGTCGTCCTGGAACAGATCCGACTGGACAGGTGGAGAGTGCACAGGAAATGTGGTGAGGAGGAGGGGACAGTGCAAAATACAGAACAGACATGGTCTTTAAAGCAGAATTAGAAGACAAGCATAATGATGGCTTGAAATAAACACGGAGTTACCTTGCGAGGGACTGTCATGATGATCGGCTCACATTTTCTCTCGTGTAATTTGTAAAACCTTCACAGGACAAATATGATTAGGATCATTCATAGAAAACAAAAATCCAGGAAGTCTTGCTATAATATAAAATTTGAAGTATTGCAGAAAACCCAAGAGAAAAACTGAGGCACTCTGTCTTCAAATAAAAAAAAAAAATTTTAAAAAATGTATTCAAGCATAGAAAACAAAACAGACCAACGTGTATCAACATAAGTCTTCGTCAGGTGCACAAAGACTGAGCAAAAGAAAACAAAAACGATCAAAAAATATGCATGTAAATGCAGTTGTACCTTGCGATTTCACATTTGTTGACATCCAGGCCTCTCTTGGGCATGTATCCCATGCCTCTCTGGGGTTCCTTGGTGGAAAAGGTGTTGAGGTAGTGAACAAACGGCGCCTCATCGGTGATCTCAAAGTACCGAATGCTGCTGTCACCCTAAGGAGACACATTCATAGTTTAATGTCAGCTGCTGGGTCAAATTATTAGAAATGGGGAGAAAAAAACCTTTTACATAAAGTCTTTAGGAAGCAGCTCACCTTTCCACACAAGTAGACTATGTTTGTGTCGGGGTCGTAGAAAGGCAGCAGAACTCCGTTGCTGGAGTCCATCTCTTGAACACATATCGGCTCATCCATGTTGTCCTGGAGACAAATAATTCAGTATTTATAAAGGGATACTTAAGAGTGGAGGAGGCTTGAGCGGTATCATATACATCTCATGATTGCGGTCCAGTGCTCAGTGCTTGAACATCCATCTCACTTAGAGCAATTAATGAACAGGAACAAATCCTACTCTGCCAAAGCATGAAAAGAGACTCAAGCTAATTAAATTCTTTGAGTTTAACGCCCTCCAACTGGAACTGAGCTTGTTCAGCCTCAGTTTGCAGAGACTGAAAATGTTCCTTTGGAGGGAAAATGGGAAAGAACGTAATCCTCATTTTAAAATTTGAAATCATTTTGGAAATAATATTTCTTTCGATCATGGGCAGAAATCTGTACAAAGTTCTACTGTAAAGTGTCATATAGATGGCAGTGTATGTATGTTTGATGCATGAGAGTGTTTTGGATTGAATGAGATCCTATGTGGTGACGTACACTTTTCCACAAGGCTAGCTGGCGCTCACTCATGCGGCTAAATCCGGTGGTGAAAATGTTTCCGTCCGCTAAAAAGATGGCTCTCATTGGTCGAGCTCCCTCGTGAGCTTTGTCCTTCTCCTGAAAAACAAAAACACACTTGTCAGACTGAGCGGCCATGTTTGTAGGCTTGATTCTAGAAAAATCTACCCAACACAGTAACCATCCTTGCCCCAAAATCTTCTGCAGCATCTCCACTTACCGCGACAACCTTTTTTTTACGGGGGTCGATGACGCGGACCTTCTTGTCCTTGCAGGCGGTGCAGAGTAGGCTGCCGTTGCGGCTCCAGCTGACACTAAAGATAACATCGGGGTGCATGTCCTCCAGGTTGATCATGGCCTCTCCCGTGCCCACGTTCCAAATGACGATCTGGTTGTCGCACCCTAAAATGGACACACGCAGCACAGCCTGACTACACGCACCTCTGTGTCCAAGTTTATTTTGAGCGCTTCACGTCACACAAAGCAACGTGGCAAAAGGTGATCCGTGAGATAATCGGTCAGATTTGGAGTTCAGCTGTGCACAGAGGATATACGGCAAAGACAATTAGAGGGCACAGTAGGTGCCACAGGCCTCAGTCAAAGGTTACCTGCGCTGAGGAGAACATTGCGAGCGGTGGGATGCCAGGACACGATGCCGACCCTCTTGGAGTGACCCTCTAACACAACCACAGGCTCTGAGAGGGGGGTCTCCAGTCCATTCTCAGGGATCTGCCAAACCTGAACCAGAAAAAAAAATTGCTACATTTCAGAAACAGAAAAACTTGAAGCTACTGGAAGAAATTCTATCCACTAAAATCCCTTCACAGTACAGACGGAGAGATTAGAGCTGTGTGTTGATGCTGATGAAACAACTAGAGAAAGTGTTACTGTCAGGGAAACAATTAGCAATAAAGTTATAAAAAAGACCCTCACTCACTCTTCGCTAAAAGACACTTAGTCAAAAGTATCTAAAGAAGTTGGACTGAAAATATACTGAATTCAACAAATATTTAACATAATAACCTTCACAGAGGTACTAGATTACATCCTCACAGAGGACATTTTAAATAAATAATGGATTGCTCCTTTCATAAGTTCATGCTTCAGAAAATATAAGAAACATCAAATGTTTTTCCATTTTCAATTACATTTTTTTATATGTAAACCAGGCTAAAGTGTCATTGCTTTCATAAGAACTCAGCTGCCTCTCTGTTCTCAGAAAAACTTAAAGCTCATGTGATCCTTTCTAGAGATTAACTGTGTCCTCACCATGACTGTGCAGTCCTCCGATCCGCTGGCGATGACCAGGTCATTATGAGGACACCAGTCGATGTCCAACACTGGGCCCGTGTGACCACATACTGTAGGGTAGACCTTGTCTATGCGGCCAGTCTGTGAGACAGAAGACAACCTCTGTTATAGTGTGAGCTGCGGAGGAGCGGTAACATTATGAAAGTTAATGTTGGTCAGAGAGATATGAAAATGACTGCAGAGCAGAGCTAATTTAACTATATTATGTTCTGCAGAGGTTACAGTCAGCCCTCAGCAGAACTGAAAGACATTTATTGAGTCTTCTTTGACTTCACTTTGCAACTTTATCATGAGTCCTCATGTGGGGGTAAAAAATGAGCAGCACAGAGCTTTAATTTTCAAAAATTACACCCAGACCTCATCTTTATATACGTATTTACATAAAGCAACATTCAACCCTGTAAAACCAGCAAAAAGAGGGCCTAACACAGCATTTGTATATATCAAAGACTGAATTGTTTTTGCGAAGGTCATCCATGACAGGAAAAGAGAGGAGACAATAGGGAGGATGGGCTGCACTGAATTCAAAAGCTAACATGTTTTACTGTATGTCTTTGAGATACAGCCAGTAATAGATGAAGAGAACTGATTGGACACTGCAATCATGTGAACTAAAATAAAATTTCAAACATAGCCTGTGTATAGATCATGTGCTCACACTGGTTTTGCTTTTTTTATGTTGCTTTTTTCTCTTTCTTTGGTCCTTTGGTAAGTGTGTTTTCTCATGAGCAATTAAGTAACTTGTTAGATTATTATTGTAATGAATTTAATGAATTCTTTACTCTCAGACCTGTTACGGCTCACTGTTATGACCTCATCCTTGTAATCATAGATGGACAAAGGCAGTTTCTACCTGGAGATCCAAAAGCCTTCGCCTCCGCCTCTCCAGAGGTAAGAAATTGTACAATAAGTACAAACCAGCCCAGCAGTGTGTATCAGTGCCACAGCAGCACCCACCCCCTCTGTGAGTATCATGTGTTCAATGAGTCAACTGTAACAGGATACACACTGGATGCCTTTACTATCAGGCAGATTTAAACATTGATTATCTATGGTTTTTACTATAGATATGAGCCTCAGGGAACAGCAGGTCAGGGTCATAGGGTGCGTCCTAAAGATGTGCTCATAGAAAACCAGCCTATAGGACTGATACTCTCAATGCTACACTTTACACCCTATGACTCCATTTTCGGTGTTTGTTGTCAGTGTCACGCAATTATTTATTCCTATCTGATGACTAAAGCGTGTAGGATTTGAACATTTTTGACTTCACAGCAGAGTAAAATACCAACTGTTGATGATCTGAACTTAAGAGCATTGCTTTCATCATGCATCATGCTATTTAAATCATGCCAATCGGACTTGTGGTGTGGGAACACCACAATGGGTGAGTTTTGGAGCTTTAATAAGCTCTTAATATTTAAATTCTGCATCATTTAAATATTTCATGCAAACTTCAACCTAACGGCTCTTCCTTTGGTGGATGTTTATGAAGGTGCAGGACTTGCCCACCTTTTGTAGGGGAAGGACAAGAAAGGCTCCTCCCCCGCTGGCGTCTATGATGATGGCAACAAATTTGGGGTTGACAGCACAGAAGGAGCTGTCCCATGTGACCCTGGACACTCGGATGTCATCGTAGCACTGGTCGTTCCTCACAGCCTGCCCAAAGACGTGGCGGAACTTGCTCTGTCGCACAACTCGCCGCAACATATCTGCAAAGAAGAACAAGTAGGAGTTAGTGTGAGCGATTGGTCCAGAAATGTGCAGAGGCACATGTGACCTTATCAGAGGTTATTCTGATAGAAAGCTAAAAATGAGCATCCTGAGGACACCTTGGGGGTTAGTTTGGTTTACTGTTGACAATCCGATCTGACATTACGCTTGTTAACTGTGACTGACTGTTCCCAATGCATGTCTGAAGGCATCATCTGAAGTAATCTGTCTATGATCAACATTTTTTCTCCAGCTACATTTGCCTCCTTATCTTAGTGTAATTTTTCAGACTTTTTCAGAGAAGTGGGCAGGAAGAATTAAAGCAATGTGAAAAAATGTCAGTTTCAATTCCATGAGATATTAAATTTCACATTTTGAATGGACAAATTCTGAGAAAAATGAAAAAATTCTCATTTGAATGCATGTTTTAACATTTTTGCTTTGCTGCATGTCTGACATGGGGCCAGAAATATGCATTTATAACAAAGGTATGCAAGATCTTTATGTTATAGTGTAAACGGTGGAAAAAAAAAAGAGTCTAGTTGGTAAACAGAAGCAATTTACCCTTTTTTGGGTAGATACTGTAGATTTAATGACATCCACCAAAAGGTAAGAAAGGAAGTTTAAAAATGCTTCACCTCTTTAAGTGCAATTAAAAACCATAAAAAGCCATGCATGCTTTATTTTTTTAACATTTACAGTGTACAAGTGTTCTTCAAACTTGTATTGGAGTGGTCTTTGACATTTAAGCTACCTGATGATTCAAATACAAATCTGCAGCCACACAGTTTCTATCCAGCAAAGTTCAAAAAAGGCAACCTTTCTGTTTTCAACTTGCAAACTACATCCTTACTTCCCTTTCTACAGGATATTTACCATTCTGATATTAGTCCAATTTCTTGTGTAAATAACAGAAAATAGAAATTTAAATAGTGAGGAGACATAATTGGCATACATTTTTCTGAACTACTGATGATGAGATGCAGCAATGAAGTATGCATTTATTAAAATCTGCAGTAAAGTTTTATTTTTTAGCACATCATCTCCTATCAGTGAACCACAGACAGCTTGTTTCTGCTAACTGGCTCTAGAAATGATCTCAATTGTTGATCGGGATTTAATGATCACATTGTGGCTCAGCGTGCCCTCGAGCATGTTCACCTGCTCCTGTTTCTTCATGGAAACTCATTTCTGCTTACAACCTCGAGATAAGTCTTTTATAGATGATTATCTTAGCAGTAAATTTTACTGCTGGCATTCTGACAGCTTTTGAAAGGGTTGGACCTGGGCAGCAGCCAAAACCTGAAAACACAAAGGGGACTCTCCCAAACACTTGACCTGTCTTAGCGTTGTCTGTTGTAATTCCAAAAATAAATCTGGTCTTGATACCTGAGGGAGATTTTCCATCTTTTTAGTGACAAGCTTTGCTGTGTAATTATGTGGAAAATATAGTGTTGCAGGGTAGTAATTAAGCTGCCAGTCTGAGCCATTATAGACTGCAGAATTTTTTCTCCAATTATCCCCAGGTATGTCATCACACGACACCACCTGCTTCTTCACATTCAGTCACAGATGACTGAAAAGTGAGAAGGTGGATCCTGGTCTTTTGGCCTAATAAAGAAACATATTCCTAAGTTTTTGCAAAAACTGAACAAAACTTGCATCACTGATATGAAATTCATTCTCTGATTTAAAATTGTACTGCGTACACTGACACAGTCCAAAGACAAGATATAATCAGTGACGCTGATTGTGACTGACTGACACATACATTTATAGGATCTTTACATGCAGTTGATTTATGAGGCTTCCGGGTAATGTGAGGTGTGGTGGTGTCAAATAAGTATTTTGTGATTTTACACACACCCCTGACACCCTGGGAGAAATATAAATACACAAAAACATACAATGAAAGGTCTGATGCAAAAAAAAAGAAAAAAGCAATTAAACACAATACTTTATACAACATAACAGTCACATCTAATCTGTGCATACAGTCAAATCTCAGGATCTCTCTTTGTATTTACAAAAGAATGTTTTTTTTTTTTTTGCAAAAAAATCAAAGTTTATAACATCACAGGATGGCATCTTCTTTTTACACCATATACACACAGCATACCGGTACTGTATCTTTCATTATCATCTGAGCCTGATGAGTGAAATGCAGTTTCAAGGTGCATAATTAAACATGACCCTTTTTATGAATCAATATTCATTCTGGATTCAGTGGATCCATAGTGTGATGTCCCACAGAGCCCTAAAACAGTGGTCATGTTGCTGCAGGGATGAATAATGCCTAGACAGCACAGGGCCACAGTTTACGGCTGATCAGAACAGTGTGTTCTTTCAGCCAATATTACTGCTCCATTCAAGAAGCAGCTACTCTCAATCCAAATATGCAACTGAGAAAACGGGCTGCTTCAGCTTGGTTGATGCTGAGCTTTTTCAACATGCTGCTCAGCACCACATTATTGAGCATCATGATGGTGGCCACTCACTGTTAGGCCTTGTTACATTAAAAGGTTAATGCTATGAAATTATTGGCCAAGAGTCTAAGCTAAGAGGGAATTTGGGTGGCTTCATTGACTAAAATAAGAACGTTCATGTTAGTCTGCAGGAGTCCTATTATGTCTGTTATTTCTGTCTGGACAACGGGACTAGATGGGTGACACCAAATATGCAATCACTATCTCTTTAACTGAGCTTAAACTTGTCAGCATGTTGCGTATTTAATGGTTGATGCTGAATGTACATGCTGATCTTCTTCAAGGGAGGTGGACACACATCTGCACAATGCTAACGTTAAACAATAGTTGCTGGCTAACGTTCGTTAGCATATGTTACCACAAAGACCGCCGTGTCCAGTTCAACCCAATTAAAACAAGAAGCGCCAGCTACAAACTAAAATATCCAGACTATAATTAGACTCAGCTGTGGTTTTAGCCTAGCTTGCCAGAAAATTCAGAGTGGCTGTTGGAAAAGGTCAGCTAGCTAGATACATTAGCAGCGCTTGCTAACGCAACGTTGCCGTTGCTGAGACAACGCGGTGGCTGGAGTATGAAGATTTAACGTTATATTTTGTTGAGTATCGCCCAGATGTGAGTATAGCTTACAAATACCGCACAGAATGCGGTCAAATGTAACGTTTAAATTTGCACCAACATAAGGTGATACAAGTGAAATCAAATATAATGTCAAAGGTTACGACGTTAACAGGAGACCGTGTTCCGCCGCACTGCCCGGCAGCAGCCCGGCAGCTGTGCCGGGGCTGGTCCCGTCTCAACAGCCGCTGACACACAAAAACGTTGCACCGCAAAGAAGGAGGAGGCAACGCGAGAGGAGTGTTTCTTCACAGTTTCTTTAAAATACAACACAAGCAGCTATGTGACTAATGTATTAAATCCACACATAGCTGTCTAATCAGAGTATAGCGTGTATTTTTTTTCAATTTCTGTTCCGCTAGCCAGCCAGAGTGTTTTGCATCTGAACTGTTCAACCGCTTGCGCTTTAGCCTAGCTGCTAACTGTTAGCTGCGGTGGACCTCCGCCAGCTGACGCAAGTGCAGATATTTCCACCCAAGCTTTTAGGCTGCTCCCATTCTCAAACCCATCCAGCGAGCTAAATGGATGCTGCACAGCCCCGACCGACAGATCACATGCAAAATGCACAATGCAAAGAGACTTTTCAGGCTTCCTTACCTCCTAAATCTATGCAAGATTTTCGTACGCACGGAGGTAATCAATCACAACACATGAATCTGGTAGTTTAGGCGCGCCCTTATCCTGCAGGACGTTGCTCTAGTATCCCTTGTCTCCACAAAAAAAGCTCTGCCGCTATGCTCTTATTCCCACTCCTGATTGCAAATATGTGGCCGGGAGGCAGTGTTTGAAATCTAGTGATATTTCAGGATGCCAGTTGGCAAATAGAGCATCTCCTGTCCGCTTCTCACCTGCGGAAGACTAGCAATCGTCTACTCTCATCATTATTAAATTCAATAGGATACGTTGACGACCGGCTACAGCACATGCGCAAAGGAAAAGTCAGATTTAATTTCCCAAGGCTGTGAATGGGGAAGGGGGCTGCACAAAAAACGGGGTGTTTCGCTACACCCTCCCCGTGTCTTTTGAAGTAAACCCACTGAATAAATTATTTTTGCTCAGCTGTGCAAAAATGTGGATTTTTATTGCCAACAGCATCTTACCATGGTCCCCTCCCCCATCTCATCCCAACCCAACCCACCCCAGCCTGTCCTACCCAAACACAATGCTCCCCCCTCCCTCATGTGATGCACCCATACATCATCATTGTTTAGAGGAATCTACTCTGTTTTTCCATTTTTTCCCTTTTCAATAGCCTAATCATGTTTTTACAGATCACATTCTTGCTCCATAAGGTTGATTAAATCTAACATCTGGAGTTTTTTCTACAGTTTTACTTATTTTAAGATGCCTAAGATGAAGAGATGCAAAAAGTCTTCCATTTTTGGTACTAGTTTGACGCTAACTAATGATATCTTATTATTTAGATATTCAAACTGCAAAGATTAAAATGAGATTTGATCATCATAATAATTGTCTGTGGACTCGGAAAGTGCCTGTGAAAACTATTGTAAAACAAGCATCAAAGTTAAACAATCCCAAAGCAAGCTATACTATCTAAGGTAGCTTTTCCAGGACTTTCAGCTGTATCAACTGGTCCTCATCCAGGACAAGAACCTACTTTAATAAATATTTTATGAGACAACATAAATGAGAAGCTTAAGAAGTGCAACAGATAAACTCTACAGCTATTAAGCTTGCATATCAACAAACCGATGTCCACAGCAACTGACAAGTGAGATGACTGTGTGATACAGCTGTAAAAGCTCCAGAAGGCTAGTAAATGGAGCTTGAGTTAAGCTAACTTTTTATTAAACTACCATGAAACAGCATGTGTTAATGTCAGCATTTTTTAATGTTGGCATTATTTTTTTATATATTTGGGAGGGATATATTGACCTTGTGAGCAAGTCTGCTTTCAGATCATATAAAATTAATTAGTAATAAGTTACAAAGTAATTAGTAAGTAAACTAATGCAAAGTCATATTTTTTTCTTCAAAGCATAAGTGTTATTGTCTTATAATGCTGTTGCTTTGAATTATAGTGTACCAATTTTTTAAGAGGACATCAATGCAACATTTGTTTTTAACAAATATTAAATTAATTAATGAGAAATGTCGTAGAAAAAACGATTTATTTGCTTATTTCTTTGTCTGCTTATCTCTTAAAAGGTCAAGAGGTTTACATCTTATCCAGTATGAACTGGCAGAGGGTGAGAAAACACCATAGATTGTCTCCATGACAGCCACAGGGATTACTGAGGCAGAAAAACACACTAACATTGAGAGTAAAATTTGAACCCCTAGTTCACCCTGAGCTGCGTGAGTTTGGAAAAATCTGAGGTTCATACAAGGTTAACATCCAAGCTGCGGACAGACAAGAATGCAGGTTCAAACTCAGCAACGTCACTGGTGAGAGGATGAGCCTGGTCGACTGTTTGAGTAAATAACAGGAAGATGGATTTCTTTGTTTGTCTGCAACAATCAGGTAAATGCTCCTAAATCACAGCTTAGCCATGTGAAAAGCAGGTTTGGGAACATCTTGATTTGTCTTATATTGAATTACTCTCCCACAAACAGGAAAAAGCAGACTCTTGATCAAGTTAAGCTTAAATGTTAAGTGTTGTGTATAACTTAATAAGTTTCTTGGCGTTATATATTGGCAGAGCAAGAATACATCAGCTGCTCTCAGTAAAATACTAAACTGTGTTAGCAAACACTTGCTTGTATAAACATCTAGCAGACGTGAGGCACAATTGGCATTAATTTAGTAATATGTTCTGGTCATCTGGTGATTCTAAGCCCAATATTCACTCTTCTTCCAGCTCTGTTTTGCTCTCCATGAACACAGCAAAACCAAAGTGATGAGCTTAAAGGTTTCAGTAAAGTTGTACCATGACTGTTTTTAAATTGAAGTGGAGAGTTTTTTCACATGACAGTCCGTGGTTTGCATTTGGAAAGTACCGTCTCATCCTATAATAACCCAGCTTTTTGTGCTTGCATGCTTTGATAAACCACTGGGTCATAGAGAAAATACATAGCTTATTTGTCAAACATTGGTGAAGTCCTTACCTTTCTTTGGAGATTGTTGAACTTCCTGTGGTCTCTCTTTGGATTTCTTTGGGACATCAAAAGCATTCTTCATCTCGGATACTTTGATGCTCTGGCTCTGCTCTGACACTTGAACCTGAGCTTTGGCGCCTTCAGGTTTGACCCGGGTCTGATGCCTCTGCATTTGATTTTTCTCTCTGATAATTTCCGCCACAGGCTTGTAAGAATCCACCTCACCGCCACTTCCTGCATCCCTCTCAATACTGTAATCAGTCATGTCTTTACGGTTATTATAGTTACCATAGCTGTCGTTGCTGACCTGTGCACTGACTCTTTCAGATGGAGGCTCAGGGTAGATTTCTCTTTTCCCTGAACAAGAAAGTTTTTGTCTTTGTATTTCAATGTCTTGTGTGACCTCAGGTATGTGCAGCGCCTCTGTGGACGCAAAAGGATTTTGGGGCTTTTTTGCAACAGGAGGAGGAGGTGAACTTTTAAATCTGGATCTTCTCTCCAGGAATACTCTTCTCTGCAACATGTCTAAGTTCTGCGGCTCTTCCTCTGGTGACAGTTTAGCCATGCGCTCACAGTAGTCAAAATCGATCATATCTCCGTACCGATCATCCATGTGCCCGAGTGAAAGATGTTCCCAGGGGCTGAGGTCAATGGACAGCGGCCGTCTGTTTGTTGGCGCAGTGTAAGTGCCCTTGTCATCCCACAGCAAGCACATGTCCTGATTAGTTTGAGTGTTGCGTGGAGGACTTTTGTTAAAATGAAAAGTGTGCCTCCTTTTGACCTTCCCCTCAGAACGCAGATGATCTTTGCCTCTTCTTTGTACATCAGTTGACATTAATTGTGCAGTTTTGAGCTTTATAAATGGGTTTTTAGGTTTCTTGGGGACAGGTGGAGGTGGACCTTTAACTTTGGGCTTTTCTTTTGGCACAGACTCTTCTTTCGAATCACATGAGGCAGCCGTGGTGTCTGCCGCCTTCTCTGAATCTGCTGCACTTGTACCAAGTTGTGTTTCCATTTCCATTGATGTGTCTCTGGGTAACTGATGAGTTACGGGTGGAGGGGTGACGACAGCAGAGAAACACACAAACCCACTCTCTCTCTTTAAGCTTGCCGTCTGTATTATTCCATCACCACCTTCGTCCCCTGGCTGAGGAAGACATGGGATCAAATTGCATTGTTCCAAAGAAATTGTGGGATTGTCTTGCAGTTGTATCTCAGAACTAGGGGGATTCGGGGGTTGAGAGTGGGTTGCTTTGCAGGACACCGGGCTGTCCTCTTTCTTGGTACACGAACTTAGAGTACCCCCTTTAGCTCTCTTAGAAACGGCACCAGCAAACTTGCTCTGATGGACCTGATCTGCTCCGAGTTGTGTTTTTTCTGAACTAAATCCTGAATTGTGACTTTCTTTGTCTTGAATTTGTGGTTCTTTTAAAGAAGGAGCTACCTTTTCCAAACACAGTTCCCGATTTGACTTCACCTCTCTTTTCCCACCCGGCTCCTCCTGAAAATCTAACTGGACTGTTTCATGAAGCACATCTTCAGCTGAGTCTCTCTTGTTTCGTGCTGACAGGCGATCCTTATTAATATTGGTTGAAACTTGTCCCTTGCTGTGTTCATTCACGCTTTGCCTCCTCTCTGCTTTTCCTCTCCCAGTTGTCTCAGTGTGGGCAGCTCCAACATGACTGACTTCTTTTAGCTGACACCTGCTGCCTGTCACTTCAGCCAAAGGCTGACCCATTTCCCTCTCAAAAGAAGCAGCGGGTGGACTCTTTGCTTGTGTTTCTGCACTGTCAGTCTTGACCAAAAGTGTGTCAGATTTTCTTCTGCTTGTCTTTTCAATATCCTTTTCTTGAGAGGAATTTCTGTAAGGTTGTGGAAGGTGATCACTGCGGCTAGCAGAGACGTCTTCTTCCGCTCCTCTTTTAATACATGATTGAAGATGATCTGTTTTTATGTTCTTGCCAAAAGTGATGTTATTTTCCTTATTAGATGACATCCAGGGCTCACCCTCGAGCACCACAAAGTCTTCCTCATTAGTGAGATCACTTGTTGCTTTTAGACTCCCAGTTGGAGCATCAGGATCAAACTTGCATTGACTGAGCTCTGATTTCTTTCCATTATCCTGCTCTTCCATAGCTGTAGTCCCAGTTAAGGCCGGAGCCTTACTCTCAGAGCCTCGCTTTCTTTTTGAAGTTTGTCTCGTCTCCTTCAGGCTCAGGACAGTTTTTGACTTCTCTGCAGTTCGAATGACACTCTGGCTCTTCTTGTCTCCACCCACCCACTCTCCCCTGTTGTTCAGAGGGTGCTCTTGCTGACCTAGAGGCTTGATTGGCTGCCCAGTTTGGGGGTCTGTACGTGCAGGAGTGACCGTGATCTCCCCTGCATGCCCTGTGCCTGGGCCGCTGACACTGATCCCGCTAATCCGACCAGTACTCTGTGGGTTCGCAAAACCGCCATCATCTTGATCTCCACCCTCATCTTGTTCTGTTGTCTCTGGCTGTTCTGTCTGTCCAGTTTGCTCAGACCAGTCTGAACTGACAAGTGACTCTTCATCCTTTTCTGACAGCTTCTCCAGCTTCTGACCCATGGCTGCTATTCTGTTTTAGCATTAGGAGAAAGAGAGACAAATGTCAAGACGCAACTGTGGATTTATATGTAAGTCACAGTGGCGTAACGAGGATGGCTTGCCTCCACATCCCAATGAAATCACACATCAGGCATTGATGTCTATTTTTAACCACCTTGAATCTTTCTCTATTTTTGTATATTCTCCTATACTGCTCCCATGTGCCCTCCAAGACCTTTCTATCTATCTATCTCTCCCTATTCTGTCAGAAAGGAATGCAGTGGTGGCTATAATTAAAGCTGGTCTGACTGCTGCCAGTGAGTCAGGAGACCAAAAAGGAAACAAGACAAGTGAGATAAGAGGTCACCACCAGGTGCCAAGGTCAAATAGCATACTCTGAGAAAATGTGATCTTATAACTGCTGCCAAATACGTTAATTCTGAATCATTTTCAATCATTTTGATGCTCCCGGAAACCAAATACATACCTGTAAATCTTGAACTACATTAAAGCTCTGTTTCTGTATTATTTGTCAGTCCAGCAGCTAATTCAGTAAACGTATCTGTTCTGAGCCAGCGCAGTGTGAGACATCACGCACTGTCAATTACTGGTTTGGAGACAAAGCATGTCTGTGCCGTGTGTGAATCCCTTCAAGCTTTCTGAGTGTTTATGGTTGTTTTGGTTACGGGGTCTACAGAAAGGTCACCTGGAATACATGATTCAAGTCAGAAGTGCTTTGACTTCTGAACTCAGTTGTTTTTCCGGGGCTTAAAAGCACATCGGTTAACCACCGACATGATAGATGATAGAGAGGAGATTATTACAAAGGGGAAACAGCTCAACAGACTTTAAAGTGGCATGTGGAAATTTGTGTATTTTTAACTCGCAAACAAACCAAAACAAAGAGAAAGAAACAGTCTAAATGTGCAATGTTGATAAGCCGGCTATGCACTTAATATTGAGGAATCAGACAAAACATTAAGATGATTTTCTTTGATTTTGTCTGCTGAAAGGTAAGGAAAGAGAGGTGACTGTACCTCTTCATCCTGCTCTTGCAATCATGCGCTCTGCTGCTATAAGCTATTTCAAGCCTGAGAGGCGTTGAGTGACACTTAATTTCTTTCAAGCCTGTCTATTTAACCAACATGCTTGTCCCTGGAATGTAAATGAAACTATTCTACTTAAAGCTTTGGCTCCAGTTTGTCTATAAATGCTGGGCCCCTTTATTAGTGATTTCCAACTCAATATACTTGGCGTGTGTAAGATGAGAAGTGGAAAATATTTGGAGTAGCTCAATTAATTATAAAAAAAGAGACATTCAAATTCAAATAACAAAAGTATACATAAAGCCAACTGCAACCAGAGCATCTTTGCTGTAACATCTGAACCCCTTAAAACCCTGACCCTAACCAAGGAGTGGAGAGTAACCGATGGTTCGCTAAAAGTGAGTGATAAACAGTTAAAATAGCTAGTTAAAAAGTAATGGATTACATAAATGGCATCAGTGAATTGGTTGGCTGACCGGAGTTTATCTGACAGGGCTGTAAGTTCTAATAAAAAAAGGTTGAGAACAACTGCTTTACACTATACCTTCCCTGTAGATAAAGAGCAGAAACGCTTTCCCCATGTGCTAAGAAATCTTGAATTAGTCTAGAGCTCCGTTTTGATATGCTGAGAGCCTTTTTGAATCTTTTACTCTGCTGGGGTAAAGCAGCACTTGTCTGAATTATGTGCAGCTGTCTTCTTTTCACATAAGTTGTGTTTGGTTTGTGACACACACTCCATCCTTCACCTACTTCCTTTATTCATACTAGAGAGCAGCTCTTGTTTTCTGGTATGATGCAGCTCACAACAATCTGACGAATTGACAGATGCATGCGCTTGCAGCTTTAGTGTGTCTAAAGTGTTATTTTGGGACGGACGTGCTATGATGGCAACAGTGAGAGGCATCTGTGACATTGGCTCGTAAAACTCCCTCCCTCACATCTCTGTCTTTTTCCATTTCCTGTTCTTGTTTCTCTCATGCTTCCAATACTGAGCAAACAGATTATAAGAGACTTGTGACTTTGATATGCACTATTAACCTGAATGCTCAGTTTTGTTTTTTTAAATATCAGACCTCTGTGTCTTTCCTTGAGAGCATGGCATGCCTGAGATGCAGTAAGCTCAAATTTAAATAGTTGGCAGGATGACAGAACGATGCTCGGACACTTTATCTAGTTTGACAGTAAAATTTTCATTGCATTCTGCAAGGCAGGACTTAGGGTACAGTATCACAGTATGCAAAACAGGTATGGCACTTTTGGACACATTAAATAAAGATTAATCTGTCATAAAGGTAGAAAACACAAACTTTTTAGCTGAGTTTTCACAGTTAAGTTCTCCACTTGGCCTGTAGCATTTACCAGAACAATCAACACTTAATCTTATTGACATTTGCCCCTGAAACAACTTAACCACCTGCACTTTTGGAGTTTATCTAATAAACTGCAAGTATATTCTGACATAAAATCATAACATATAGAAAGATACTTACTGAGGCCGATGCTCTGTCTATCCGTCTTCCTGTTGGACTTTCTTCTTTCTGGGAGATCTTCTCTTTCGCCTGTCACCTACCCTCATGATGTCACACTGACTTCATTTGACTAATTCAATAAGAGTGCTCTCAGTCATGTCCATTTAACTAAAAGAGCAAGTGATGGCCAGAGGCAGGCAGAGGCTATTCATACAATTATCATAAGTTAAAGAGAGAAAGTGGAGTTTTCTGACTGGGCAAAGTTTTTAGATTCAACATTATATTGAAATACAGATTGTCTGTTTTACCAACACATGTAAATACAGTAAAAGTATTGTAGTTATTACGTCTTAACGGTCCATTTTTGATGCAAGCACAACAACCAGCTTAACAGAATCAACAGATTTTGCAGAGGAAATGGTTTATTTCCATCAAAAACATTAGACTGGACATCATTTTAACAAAATGTAAAAAAAAGTGCATTACACATAAACATTGGCAATGTACAGTACAGTACACAAAAGGTAACAAAAAACAATTAACGTAACAAAATCTTACTCCCAGGTAGGTTTTTGATGCTCTACGTTTTTTCACTCAACCTCACATGCTTTGGGGTAGACTTGTGCTCTATAAATACACTCTATGAATGCCTGGATCCCCTTTAACTTACAATATTTTTCATTATCCTTCTTCTTAAAGTCCACAATGTCAGGCTCTTAAGTAGGATTGTCAGTTTGATGCCTGCTGCCTGGGAATAATGCAATAAAAAAAATTCAATCATTGCAATCTTTTTTTTAACAGAGCCTTAGAACGTATGCCTAAATTAGAGATAGCCCAAAGTCATTTTTTGCTGTGGTACAAACACGAGAACTTAATTATGAGTACTCAATACACAGTAGCATTATCAGTGCTTTTCTTAATTCGCCACATCTGCAAGCTAATGTACTCCATAGCAAATTGTAGAGAAAATATATATACAGACTGGTAGATTTCAAAGGTTTAAATTAATCCTATATAATGTTTTAATGTAAATGATAGTTCTCATTCCAGCAAGTAAGGTTCTTCAGCCAGCTATTGAACCAGTACAGTGTACCACAAGTTTCAACAATATCAAACAAATACAATATTATTATAGGCTATTAATTAATGGAAGTCCATCATGTATGTGAGTACTGGGGCGGAGGAGGCTTCTGTGTGTGAGCTTGTTTGTGTTTGCATACATTATATCATGTGCCGACCTACACATTGCAAGGAGCTTGGTTATTATTGGGAGTGAGGGGAGGTAATGTACAAAAGGCCAGACCATCATCACGCAAACAAAAAACGTTTGTTAACGTCTGCAATGCTTAATGATAGAGCTAAGGCCAAGGTTAAGGCACTTAAATACAAAAACAAATGCAAAACATGAAGCAAACAACCAAACGCAGTGCTGTGGTCTGGGAATGCAAATAGGATTAAATGCATAACATCACACACTGATCAGGCCCACCTCTCAAGATTGTTAACATATCATACAGAGAACAACTGGCTGAGATTCATATTAGTAATATGTTAAAGGAACAGTTCAACATTTTGAGAAATTGTAATAAGCTTAATAGCTTTCATGCTAAGAGATGACAAGATTGACACCACTTTTTGTTTCTGTCTGTAAATATGAAGCTGGTTAGCTTAGCTTAGCACAAGGACAGTTAGCTTTTCTGAAAGTAAAAAAAATATCCACCTTATAGCATCTCTAACGCTTTTAAATAGCTTAAAAATGACTTGTTGACATTTTGGGGTCTTTAACAACCAAATGCATTGAACTAATGAGATAGAAAGTGTTATATGAGGAGCTTTAAAGGTGCTGGTAGGTAGATTTTCTTTCCTTTAGAGAGCGTCCTCATCAGCTGTTTCAAGTCTGCTAAGCTAAGCTAAGCACTTCCTGTGATCTTCTTTCTCATAACAAAGCAAAAGCACTTTTCCCAAAAGGTTAAAGCTGGTTCTTTAATCTGTCTGTTATGGCTTTTGGCAAGCTTGACAATTTGTAGTATTTCATAATTCTTATGGTAATTTGAACTTTTATCAGTTGGAATAAACTCAGTTTCTAATATGTGTTGTTTGAGATGCTCTAAACATCTCTGTTTTTAAGTGCCTTAATGTTACATCATGCTCAAATTGCCATGTGAGAGGAAAAACAGGTTAACAGCAAAACCAAATTATTTAAATCTAACTAGTGGAGCAAACCTGCAGCTCTCTGGTGTCCAGTTAAGGGAGAAAAAGGGACAGAGAAAGCACTGTTTAAAATATTTAACAGATCTAACTAAGGAAAAGCAAAATCTACAAAAAATACACCATTACCCCATGCTTAAAGAGGCTTAAATAATTTGCATTCATTCTTTGCACACTTTTCATTTCTTCTGAAACACTCAGATCTTTACACACAGTATTAACACTTGCATGTTCTTTTCCTGCAAACAAACAGGCTTCATTCAGTACCATTCTAGCACACCCAGCGTGCCAAAAACAGTAAGAACACAACTTCAACCAAACAGAGGAACTTGCACAATAACACCCTGTGGCACAGCGACTTTGGATTGGTGGAAACTTTAGAGAAAAACAGTCCCAAGCTGACTAAACATAAAACAAAATGAAAAGTGTTCTTAAGAAATGAGGAAAAGACTGTTGGAAGGGGTCTAGGAGTCAAAAAAGTGAGTGTTTGCAATTTTTCATGATAGGATACTTATTCTGTTTTTAAATAACGGAAATCTAGTTCTGTAAATTGAGAATATAATTCCTGATTGTTACTGTAAATAGAAATACTTTGTTGAAATTTGTATATAATTTTAAAGTCAGAATAACAACATATTGAGTCTCTTTATCTCACAAAAACTGTAAACTAACAAAAACATTTCCGGTAGCATCTGCCTGATGATTATTAGATCAAATAAACTACACTCGCAGGACAAAACTACTTCTTTGAATCATAATATAGTTTTTTTTATTATCATATCATATTTTTTATGTTTCTACTTCTGCTTTAGTGTTCTCAAATTAATTTGATTAAATGTAGCTTTAGATCTGAAATACGTCTGTGTGAATGGATACTAGAATTGTGCTCAAGTGCTAAATCTTTACAAGATTAGTGTGCCTTTGCAAACGTTTATGTGTTGGGGGAAAGGTAGCCTATAGGTTTTCAGCATGTGACCAAAAAGTTAACTAAGTGAGGCACATTTGCCATGACAGCCTTTTAGATAAATGACTATACAGATGCAGGGAAAGAAAATAATTATTTAAAATTGAAGGAAACTCTGTTGAGCCTCTTTGCCACTTAAGGTCATGAAGGTCTTTAAATGAACCTGGCAACATGATATGGCTTTGGTTAGATTAGAAATCACATTTTCAGTGTGTCTTAACATTGTAATGAATGTAATGTCTTGTGTCATTCTTTCTGGAATAGGATGAGGTTTAATTCCATCAATTTATCATTCATCTGATGTATGATCGCGCCTTTTGTTGTCACTTTATTTAAGAAAAATTATGCCCAAACTTTTTCTTTTAATGTTTATCAAACTCAGTGAAAATTAAAAGGCAACTTTGATGTGTTTTCTGTCTAAGCATGTTGGAGATATGTTGTGTAATACTGCAAAGTCATGCGTGTGCTAAAGTGAGCGCTGTAAGTACATGATTACATCAATGTAAGAGGTCAGAATGAACCAGTCACTGAGCAGAGGCAACAAAACAGTCTTTGACCAAAACAGTCCCGAGATGTTTGTGGCCCCAGGAAAGATGCTTTACAAAGAGGCATAAAAAGGCTCACATATGCTTCACGTCCTTTTTAAAAATTATTATGCATTTATATGAAATGCCCTCTCGTGATGCAGAAGCAGCTGCAGCAGGTCAAATACAGGTGAAGGTAGATGAGTATACAGTCACCAGCAGTAACATGAGGAGATACTGAATGCAATCAAACAGGCTCAACTGCAAAATATTCATTGAGGCTCTCCATAAATACTGGTAATGAGCTGGATTGAAAACATACAGTGAACTGACTGAAGCATGTTACTTCAGGTATTTTTCTTTTCATCAATATCAAAGTGCTAGCTATAGCTTTCTCAAAGCCTAAAAGCCACCACTGTCTCTTGTCTTAAGAATATGCCAAACCTGTCTGTTGTGGGTGTAATGGCAACATAAAACTCATCTCCACTGTGGGAAAGAGTGATGATCTTGTATGTGGTTTTGGGCTGGCAGGCTCAAAAGAGACCAGATCAGTCAGTTCTGAGGGAGGAGTGGAGGACACAGGAAAGTCAACAGTTCTTCAGCTGGCCAGAAGCATACAGCCTTAAGCGTATCGAAACAACCAGCCTCATCTGGATCTTAATGTGAGTAAACGGTGACAGGCCGCTCTCTGTAAATGCAGAGGGGGCTGTTGCAGCTTAAAGTGCAGTTGTGAGGCCGGGACATGACGGCACAGGTCAAAGCTGAGCTTCGTTGCTGGAACAGCGGCATCATCTTAAGGCCCACAGCCATCGCAGTGTATCTGGTGGAGGCAGGACAGCCTTCTCCTCCATCTCAACCAATGCTAGGGCCACTGTGTTAAGGCAGGGGCCCCACTGGGAGCTGGCCCTCCATGGCCAAGCTTGGCAGCTTCTCAAGCTGCTCTGCCCTCTGTCTCATGAGTTCCAGACCAAATTCAATCCCCAGTCCTGGCATTTGCAGCTGGAGCTCCACTGCACCACCAGGTTGTAATTCTAAACCCTCAGCAGCAGTGGCACCCATTGCCCCTACGCCCTCTTGTGGTATTTGCTCTCCCACGTCGTCCCCCTCTGGTTCGTCCATATCCTCTGTTTCCACTGAGCTGCGGTCAGGAGGTGTCTCCTCGCAGCTCATGGGTGAAACCAGTTTCTGGCAGCTGGTTAGTGGGACAGGTGGGACACTGGGGGCGCAGGTGACGCAGCGGACCAAGTTTGCCGGTACAGCTGCAGGGGCCTGCAGCGACTGCAGAATTGGAGTGGAGGCAAAATTGGTCCCAGGTGGATCTATGCATATAGTGGGGACATTGCAGTGGCGGGAGGGGTTAAGGCGGTGAGAACGGCCTCCTGCTGGACGGTCACAGCGCCGCCCCTGTGGTAGACGCAAGCAGTCTTTACAGGATTGATAGGAGGGCTTCACTTTTAAAGGGTTCCCTGTGCTAGCACTGTCCTGAATGGAGTAACATTGGAGCAGAACACAGAATATGGTCAGTGGCATGCTGGATATTTAAAAAGCAGAGTTATTACATATGCTTAAGACATGACAGCAGTTTTAACAGAAAAACACAAAACATGATCACAGTTAAAAGCTGCATTTTCTCACTACTGTCAACTATCAGATGAAAAACTGCTGGCTGTGATCTGATTTCTTGTTTATTCTTGGAAGAGATCAGATAGCCTCTGTCTGACTGACAGTCTTTAAAGTTTGCAAAGCTTTGGGAACACTTTGTAGATCATATTGGAGGGCAATGTGTCACACAAGTGCATATATATACATCTGGTGTCAGAAATGTCGAGTACCCAACTCTGCTCCAAATGTCTACAATAAACAGACTCTCTGTATTGCTGTTAATTTATTGTTGGTTCCTCTTGCCAACTGTTTCATTTAAGTTTATCAAAAAAGGGAAAAGATGCTTTGTAACAGATTTAGCTACAAGCTCATTTCCCTCTGCAGTCACTAGGCATGCTAGGGCCCCAGAGAGGAAACAATAAAACACAGAGCAAAACCTGCTGTCTTACTGCCTCTGGTTTCCTCTGGCCCCTTAATACTCTGCTGGGTATTCTGTTGCAGTAGCAGCAGGTACTGCCTACACAGCTTATTCAAATATATAGATACACTTCATATATTCTGGTCTTTGTTTTGGGTGCGTGGAACCCTCAGATCTTTGTTTATGAAGTTTTTTCTTTCTTTCCTTATTACGTATTTGTGTGTTCTATATATTGGAAAAACTTGATAAAATATTCAAAAGGCAATTTTTTTTTTTTTAACTCACATCAAAAGCAGCAGGACAGCTACGCTTGGCAGCTAGTCGGTTGCTGTTGTTGGTGTTCAGGTTGGCCAGGCCTAACCGGCTTTCCTCCGTCCTCTCATCCTCTTCCCCTGCCTTCATTCCATCTGAATTTCCAGGAGTTTGAGCCAATGCCGCCATCTCGGCCTCCTCTTTTTTGGCCTCTTCTTCATCTTCTTCCTCCAAAGTGCTGAACTCCAGTCTCAGTCTCATGTCTTCCAGAGGGTCAAGGCGCCCACACGTCTGAGCTGCCGTTCCCTCGCCTGGCAGGGCTAAATGAGCCATGGGGAAACCCTCGTCCTCCAATAGAGCGTCCCTCTCCACGTCTTCAATCTCAATAAAAACTCTTTCCATACCCAGCAGAGGGGGACCCCGCACTGGGGTGGAGGGCTCACTGTCCAGTGCAGAGTCTGACAAACGTCTGAAGTAATAATTATAGTTCAGAGAGTCAAGGGGCTCCATCTCCAGACCCATGCCCCTGCAGGGAGATGCCCCACAGCCTCCCCAGGCCTCTTCCTCCCTGAGCACTGGTGTCTCCTCCCCACCAGTACTGTGGCCAGAGGCCTGCAAATCATCTGAGCCCTCCTCATCTGTTTCAGGCCTCCATAGCTTATTATGGCGCTGTTTACTGTAAAGGCAAAGTAAGCTTTGTTTACAGGTGACAGTCACAGAGAAACTTCTTACAGGACCATTACATTTTTAATGCCAGCAGTATGAAATTGGTATTAGCTTTAGAAAAAGCAGTGTGTATAATTCACATTTTCTCCCAAGATGAAACATCATAGCTGTAAATGTAGCTGCAGGAAGCTGAGTGAAGCTGTAGACCTGCTTACCTTGCATCCAGGATTCCCTCGTATTCTGCCAGCTGTCTCATGAAAGCTGCGTTTGGCTGAGCTATGCTCCGTTTCTGCTTGACGAAGTTGTAGGCTTTCTCCAGAGACCAGCCGTACTCCTTCATCGCATAGGCAATAACGGTAGAGGCAGAGCGGCTCACCCCCATCTTACAGTGCACCAGGCACTTGGAATTGTTCTTCCTATTGGACAGAAGAAAGTCATTTACATCCCGTTATATTGATCTCGTGGGTGAAAGTTTCAGTATTTTGCTATGAGCACACAACAATTCAACTTTATTCTCAAAACTCAACTTTATTTTTCTCTTTTTTATTTATGCATCCTTTTTTTAACTTCAGGTTAACATGCTTAGACAGTTGCATAGCAACCAGAACCATTGCACCATTTCGGTCCTCTCTGTGAGTGTTACTGGCACAGCTCACAGCTGTGTCTTGAATTTTGGCAGAAGAAAAATGTGTCCTGTGTGATCATGGCCTCAGTACTTGGGGGGAATGCTTGATGAGGGGCACACAAACTGTGATGACTGAAAAGTGATGACTAAAAATGTCATCTATTATACCAAAGCACTGTTCCGTTGGCTGTTTTTTCTTGAATAAAACCCTGCTGTTACATAATTTCTCCCTGCATTACACACTTCCCTACCCCAAAAGCACCACTGGTTTGTTTTTACGTTTGGCTCTTACTTGGCTTTGACGATAAAGTTGTAGGTGTCGTTCCAGTGAGCCAGCAGGTCGGTGGCCTCCTCATCGTACACACGAACGTTATGATAAGAGAACATCCCCGGGAAGAAGTTGTCAATCTCTCTGGTGACATTCAGGATGTAACCCACTCTGCAACCAAAACAATCACACGTTAGTCTTTTCTCGACTGTTTGTTGGATTAGCTGTTATGTAACATGTGGAAACTATAAAGGCACTCAGGGAGCATACTTCAACCAAGCCAAAAATCATCTCTTCTTTAATGCGTACAACTGCTGGTTTATATTTCCAGAGTATTAGAATAACCATCATTAAAGACCCACTTAAAGTGTGTTTAAGTGTTTATATTTGCAGAGACCCTGTGTGAGCCTGCATGTATGTTTTGTTGTTATGTGGCTGTGTTTGGAATGTTTCTGGATGTCAGCCTTAGGGTTGTGGACTTGAAGCCCCCGGCCAATAACTTTGCAGAGTGTGAGGTTGGACTACAGGCATGGTTACGTCACTCTTGGTCTCTCTCCTCTGCTCTGTTTGTCATGGATGTGTAAAGAGCTTCAGATATGTGTGTTTGAAGCGCACGTCGACTGCTTTCACCAAAATTCCTGCAATGTGGCACCTTTCTGCAGAGTTGTGGATGTGTTTATTTGTGCTTCCACAGTAACTGCTCTTTTGCATTTGAAAAAAATCAAATTTTGTTGTAGTTGTTGTTGTGTTTTTGTTGTCTGCTGACAGACAAACAAACAAGACCAAAGACATAACTTCCTTGGTGGAGGTAATAAATCAGTTTCACATGGAGAACCACACTAAATGTCTACCAACACTGATGCACTGATTAAATTATTGACTCAAAGCCTGACAGTGACATGTCTGTGTCTTTAAGAGGTTAATTTGATATAACTGTATTCTTCGTCTGCTAAAGCCTGAGATGGAAGTCTGCAGTGCTGTTCCATTAAATTTATTGGGTGATATCACAGTGTGCAGATCCAGTTCCTTCCTGGCGTAATGGACACAACACTGTGCCAGAATTCACATGTGAACAATTTTTGCTAACAGTACTTGGCTAACACTGTTATTGACAAATTACATTCCCACTTTCCAATGTAGAACACTGCTTCACACAGTGCATTTTGCCTGCTGTGTCAAGACCTTAGCATGGATTATTTTCTAATGTGACATTTCATATTGTATTTTTAACAGACTTAAATGATAAAATGACAGCTAAAAGCCAAGTTAACAAGGGAGGAAAAAAAAGTTTAGGATTGAAGTGGGACGTTGTAGTGTGTCAGTGTTAGCCATCAGCTCACCCACAGTCACGTAGTTCTTCCAGGTTAGAAGCGTTCCACTCAGAGCCCTAAGGTGGCAAAAAGAAAGAAACTTATCAGAATAATTGCTAAGAATTTCTGTTAAGGAACCTCTATATCCTGAGTATATGTTTAAAGACAGTGGTGACAGTATTTGGGTGTCAGTCTGCAGGAAGAGAGAAGAAACTACAGTAAAAGAACATGTGAAAATAGCTTAAACAAGAAAAGAGTTTACAACAAAAAATCATTTCTCACCAAGTACACATGGTCAAAGATAAGTGTGGCCTTATCCATCTGACCCAGGATCAGAAGCATCTCATTGTCTATGAACTCTTTGTAGTCTTTGAGGTTGCAGCTCATGTGCTGCTCCAGCTCGTTACGGATCTGATGACAGGAGAGAACAGGAAACAATTTAAGATTTTACTTACTGGGCAAAGTTTCCCACATCAGTCAAACAGGATTATGTTAGTTTTGAAATTTTTCTTTATGTCTTTATCCTTGCAAAGTGCTGTAGTGACTTTGAATCTATTCCATGACATATTTGTGTGCAAAACTACCTGAAAAAACATTATTTACTGACCTACTGTATTCAAGACGGTTACATGGTACATTTAGCTGAAATTCATAAAAACTATGGCCTGTAATTTAGTCTTAAAAAAGCTTATTAAGCAAAATGGGCTTAGAGATTCTAAGTGTACAAAAAATCACACATGAAAATCAGATGTATGTTTTGACGTGTACCTCCTTTGAGGTGATGTTCTCCAGGTCTTGAAACGTCATGATGTTGCGTAGCTTCGCTTTAATGAGACACTCTGTTCTTTCTCGTTCTGTTGGCCTGCACAAAATGAGTCAATATATCAGTGCTGCCGTCTGAATGAAAATTAGCATAACAACTGGAGCATGTTTCCACAGCTGAAAACAAAGGGGAGTAACAAAAAGAGAACAGCTGGTGTCCAAAGCATTGAAATCTATTCCATGACTGGTGACGTTCATACACACAGCAGACATGTTTGGACTCAGCAGCGATCGGTTTGTTTGGCCATGTGACATCAGTGCTGTTGACTGGTTTTCCTTCGTGTTATATCAAACTTCATCTCACTAAAACTGTTACAAGAAGCAGCCTGTAAGGTCTCACCGATCGACGAACATGGTGGGTGAGTCGGGCCGGGTGCTCTCCAGGTCGGTCATAGCGTTCCACTCATTGACGCAGCTTTGCTCTGAGGTGATGCAGCTCTCATAGAAGGCCATCCATGTGAGAGCAATGCCCCCTGGGAAGTAGTTGAACCGACGGGACACCTCGCATGCCTTGTGGAGGACCTGCAGGGCAGACCTGCAGAGGCACAGAGCATTTCACTGTGAGGGAAAAGATGGATATTTGTTGAAAGGAGCAGGGCCAATAAGAAACCTGCTGTTTGGAAAGGAAACAGGTAGGCTGTTTATTGGTAATTCTGCTTAGTGACCAGTAGGTGGCATGAGGATAAAGCAAGATTGTTGGAAGTCCCTGAACCAACAGTGGTCGTGAAGAGAGGCCCAAATACAGAAGTGATGCTTAATCAGGAGAGTTGTCACAGTGATGAGTATTATGGGATATTACAAACAAATGATCAATAGTTGTTTATTATTTTAATAAACCAAAGAAATTGCATTTTTAACATTTTAATCTCATCTTAATTTAGCAGATTTGTGAGGTTGAACACTACAAAGTTTAAGGTACAGTTTGAGTTTTTTACTAATGTTGTTAAATTGCTGCTGTATCATAAAGGCAGAAGAATTATGTGCATAATTAAGCCTTTAACTAATTAGTAGTTAATCTAGCTAACACATTCGCTATAATTTACTAAGAAACCTGAAAAACAACAACAAGTTAAACTCTAACCCTCTTCTTTAAATGTGCTGAAAGTATTTCCAAACAATAACATGTTGTTTGATATCTTATTGTGCTATATGTTTCTTTTTATGTGTACGATTAAGGCTAATGAGCACAAAACCTCAGTTTTGGATAAAGTCTAACAGTTTGTTGTTACCTCTTTGTGGAGCTGGTATCTGATACTATAATTGAGTTTACCAAGCTAATCTCACCATTCAGCACACTATACCTTCACACAGACGGACATACGGGTAAAACAAGACTTGTAATTACTTGAACAACAAGCCTTGGGGTGTTACATGCTAACATAAGAGTCTAAGATAACATTTATCCAGCATTAACAATGCCTTTGCCTTCCTGCCCACACACCACAAACACACAACAGTAATCCCAGGTAAACATGAAGGATTTACTCACCACATGGCCTGCACAGATACAGGCTTGAAGACATGGGACCGCCCTGCTGTGTTCACACTGAAGCCTCTGATGGGGAAGAGGAGGAGAAGGGTGATCAGTTTGAGTCTGGAGGGAGATGAAGAGTGATCAGGGGAATGTAAACACAGACTGGACACGGCTCGTTCATGGGACTATTCAGGACACTGACCAGTGGAACATTCCTCCAGCATACAGAGGGAGAGACAATGTTAACAGCTCAGCAAGAACAGTTTTCACAGAGAGAAAAATGCATGTAATTCACCCCTCTGCCACTGGTGGGCAGTAAAACCTAAAATGAAGGGGGACAATCACAACATGCAGCTGGAGGCCTGACATAATAAGAGCAGAAAATGTGCATCAGAAGCCCCACATGTACAGGTGTGTGTATAAAAGAAATGCTCCAATATTACTTTTATGTGTATTTTAAACCATAAACCAATCCATCACTGGATTTTAAACCATTTTTTCAAACTATTTTCTATATTTACTCACCTT
>JAPZDY010000011.1:11608017-11637724 GCA_029783645.1 Ctenochaetus hawaiiensis
TTTTCTACTACTCTGTACTTTGACTCTACTACATTTTTGAATCTCTTTTACAGATATAGTTACTGGTTACTTTTCAAAGTAAAATTAATTATATATGTTGCAGCATTGCATCATACATTAAACTTCCAAAAATATTGCTGAAGCATTTAAAACAGTTAAAGTACTCTCCACCCAGACCAACCTACAGTGTTCAAATACTGCTGACACTGAAATTAACATATATTAATGTTTTTTCTTTTTCTAGTAGTTTATGGTTGAATGCTGCTGATTTGATTTTGTATCACGGTAACCTACTGCCTATTTAATTTTCATATTCATTGGAAAGCAAAAGCTTCTGCTTTTTATTCTCTATACTGCGGTTTAACATTGTTGAAATGCCATTTTTAATCAGACAATGAACATTTCTTCCTTAGCTCATATTTAATTTTCCCACAACTTTTCTTCACAATAAAGTGGGAAAGACTCTGATTTTCAGTCTGCGGAAATTAGATTAATTTCAACTGAAATGCTAACTTGACTTGTGTTTTTGTCACACGATCAAACACACAAGACATAAAAGATCGAAATGAATTTAAATAATAACTAATAGTGAACCAACCCTCAGTTTTGTTAAGTCTAGATCTGGATGCAGACCTTCTTCTCCTTGAGTCATTTCCTGTTGAAGCTATAGTGCAGATCTCATTGTCTGTGCCCTGGTCTTCATCGGTATGTTGCACAAAATTTGCTTCATCCCTAAATGTCAATGTGTTAAAGGGAAAAATTTGAGTATCATTAAACACAAAAGTTGAATTGAAAGCACAGTACACTGCATATATCATAGATAAGTAAGGATATACATAGATGAGTAGCAACGCTCTGGTGTAAACAAAGCAGGGCAGGTTTTAACAAGTGTGCTCTCTGTGGGCATCACAGGCATATGAGGAAATACAGAGTCATAAAAAAAGATTTAAGTCATTTGGTTTTACCTGAGTTGAGGATTCGTCCACTGCTTATAAGCGATCTTTGCTTGTTTGCCCCATTTCTCCATCTTAGTGTTTATGTGAAGAATGCTGTGTCTCTCTGACACAGTATGCTGGTGCTTTTGGTCAAACCTGCTGGTGCACTTCAGGTTTCAGTCAGATAGCCAATCAGAGAACAATACCTTGGGAGAGCAAAGGGGAGGAGCTACACCAGGAAACAAAAGGGAACAATTTGAAGATAATGTTTTTTGGGTCATCTTGTGACTTTGACAGAGAAGTCTGCCATATTTATTTAAACACTCTTTCTAGAGAGCTGGACTGTTTTAAATTATAGGAACGAAGAGGTTTAAAAAATAGTGAATCAACACTTTGAATATTTTAATTCATTTGGCAAGTGACCAAGCCTGTTTTTGAAATCAGTATTATCTTTCTCAGTAATCAAAAAAATAACCAGTTCAGTAAAAAAAACTCATTCCCTCTGCATTCCCTAATCAAGGATACTGTCTTATGTTCTTATTCAGTGAGACATATAATAAGTAAGACAGCAGAAACTTAATCTGTAGATCACCACGTATTAAAGCAAACATGAAGAGGGTGTGTTTCAGAGCCCTGCGAACAAAAAGATTATATATTTATGAAGGGTAATGTTGACAGAAGGTGTGAAGTGAGTCAAGATTTGATATGATTTCCTCAAGGCAAGGTAATATAAAGTGCTGCTTACAACCACAGCACTGTGAATTAGCAGCAGACGAGCTGTTATAACCTGCAGCTGGCAGCAGGTTGTGCTCTCCTCCTTCAGGTGTTGCTGCAGATAGTTGGTCAAAAGCCTGAGGGTCCCCTCTCTTGTCAAGGTGTGAGAGATTCTTGAGTTTATAGCTGTGAGTCTGTTGGTTCACAGTCATACAAAAGTGGTTATTGTACTATTATGTCTGTATGAGGCTTTTGAGGATTTCATTATGCACTTTGGGGTAACACTGGGCCTTTGATGACCTATAGTATCTCATAAAAGTTTCTCTTCATTGCAGACTCAGGCTACATAACATATAGAAAGCAGTGAACTTTCAAGGAACTAAAACACTATGATAGGATTAGGAAAATGGTCAGCAGAAAAAAATATGGAAGAACATGGATCCCTTATCTTGGTAAAAGTACCAAACAACGTGAAAAAAATACTCCATTACAAGTAAAGCATACTACTTCAGCAAAATAACAGATACATTAAAAACAAAGAAGTTCTGAAAGTATTAAAAGTACTCATAACAGTCTTTCTTTTGTTTGCTCTGTAAATGTAGATTCCTAGTAAAATATCTCTCTCTGTTTGTGTGTTTCTTAGGCGTGGCAGCCTGGTCTCTCTCTCCCACACTGTCAAATCAAGTTAACCTTTTGCACTATCATGTCATCCCAACCAACAACTGCTGCTAAAACCCCGGCTCTTTAGCAAAACTCTGCCATATCGTCTAGTTCTGTTTGCCACAGTGCCCTTCAACACTGGTTTTGTCCTTGTCATCTTTTTCTGTTTTAATCCTTCTTCTTTTAGGCTGCTCAGCTCTGCTACAAACCCCACTCACCTATCTTGGCCTCTTCCTGCCCAGCTCCTTTAGCCTCCAGTGAAATCTGCTAAATTCTGTACAATATGACCTGTCCTATATGCTTCCACCTGGGTCAGCTGACAAACCACGACCACAAAAAAATAACTGATATGAAACTTGAACATTTCAATTTAAGCTGAGTATTAACAGCCACAGGAGGACATCTTCTCAAATTAGAGGTTTGTCTGTGACTGTTGGAGGCTCTCACTCTTCTGCACCCCTCTGCACTTGAATGAGGCCAACCTAAAAAAAAAAAAAAAAGCTATGAAAAGTAGAACACTGAGGACATGCTGAGGCTGCTGCATTGTGGGACGGTCATAAATACAGGTAGAGTATACAACTCATCCCTCTGTCCCCACATCCCGCTGGTCACATCAGCTGCTTGGCCAGATTCACACAGAACAATACAGAACCTCAGCGCAGCAACATGGACTCAAAGGTAAGATCTGAAATCTACATGTTCATCTGAACACCAAAATGTTGAAGTCCTATAAGTCCAATTTGCTAAAATAGCTGTTTTTGTGTTGCTGTAGTTTAATTATTGTGTGATTTGTTCATTGAATGCTTCGCTTCTGAAACTAATAGCCTCACAGCTCCTTCTGGCCCTCAGAGTCAGGCGACAGTAATCTGTTTGCTCACATGAATAAAGGATTAGTTTGAAAGTTTAGTTGTTTGACACTAATGGAGCCTCTGAATATTTATTTGGAACAAGTGGCAGATCAAGGACACTGTGATCCAACTTGTCCTTAACTCTTTGGAAACAAGACTGCGATAGGCTGTATTGTTTACTTTTTATCACATTAAGATTTACAGAAATGATCTGTGTGAGTCTTTACTTGACTAAGTGTACGTCTGAAGACTAAAATATTAAGCTCTTTTAATTACCTGGGTACACTATCATTATAAACCCTCAGTACATAAGGGAGGCTATGCATGAAATGAATGCAAGGTGAGGGAGATACTGCAGGACCTAGTTTTTCTGTTATCATCAGGGCACGGTTTCTACTTGAATAGTGTGTGTTTCCAACCAAACTGTGTCAAACTGCTGATTGACAAAGAACTCTCAGATTCTTATTCTCCTTGACACATTTAAAGCATTTTTTTATTACACGTGTACTGCATGTTATTATAGTGCATTTTATTAGGGCAAAGTTGAACACTTCTTATGTATTGGACTTAAATGAATATGTATTATCTATTTTCAGAGCTTTTTAGTGTGTTTGTGTTTCAGGACACCATCTTGTACACTGTTTGATAAATTTTTTTTTTTTTTTCATTTGCAAGGTGCAATATCATGTTGTTTTGTATGTCAAATAGTGGGCATCTAGCTTAACGCAAACTCTTTTCAGTGCTTCGTACCTGGATGGCAAACATCAGATTTGTCTGAGTTTTCTTTCAGTATGACATCATCTGACAAAGACCATTTGTGATCAAAATGTTGTCCATGAAGATTAAAACAAAATCCAGGATCAAAATAGCAGTGTCCATCTATAAGTGCAGGCTGTTGTACTGCAGCAGCTGCAAAGGAGATATGAATGTCAATGTACCTCCTGATGATTGACAAATGCTTGTGTTTTAGTGATATTTACACCTGGGCAATGAATCTTAATGAACAAATTGGGTTTTCCATGGGCCATAAGATGTGACAATTTATATTTCAGTGACCAAAGTGTGAGTCTGTGTTTTACTGGATGCTTACTGAGAGAGCAGTGGTCCTTTTTAAAGACTGAGAAGCTCCTAGAAATCCATCAGTAT
Source organism: Ctenochaetus hawaiiensis (assembly GCA_029783645.1). Taxonomy (NCBI): domain Eukaryota; kingdom Metazoa; phylum Chordata; class Actinopteri; order Acanthuriformes; family Acanthuridae; genus Ctenochaetus; species Ctenochaetus hawaiiensis. The sequence goes on from JAPZDY010000011.1 coordinate 11,612,321, forward strand.
TTGCATAATGGATTGCATTATGTTAATGAGTTGTTTTCCGGCATGCTCTCTTATGTCAGTGTGTGTTTTTCTCGATCTTCAGGTAGTAAAGTAAGAAGCCTTTGTTTATGCTTACAGGAAGCACAATGTTAAAATTTAAACAGACGGAACAAGAGGGCAATGTTACGCTGCCTGCAGGCCTGTCACAACAAAACCAGCTGAACCACGAGACAAAGATTAGATAAAAGCACCAGCAAGCAATGTTGTCTTAAGTCATGGCCATTTTAAAAAATGCATCAGAAATTTACATCTTCATGTCTTCTCTATCTGCTTTTCCCATTTAATAAAGGAGGAAAAAAGATTTTGTGGCAGTTATTCTGATTTGTCAAAGCAGTTGGATTGAAATTGATTAAAACTTAGTTAGATTAAATATGAATGCATTTCAATTACGACGGCACATTAACATATAGGTTGGAAATTAATGTGTAAATTTGAGTGCTTTAATAATGTAATCCCAAACTGGTCTTTTCCTTATGGCTCCGACCAGCAGTTAGCAATTAGTTTGAAATGCATCTGTCTAATCAAAGATCAGTAATTGAATACCTGTACTGTAATTTTGTGGGGAGGAGAGTGAGGATGGGTCTTTGGAAGGATAAAGTTACTACATCCTTGTATTACATACCTGCATGCAAACACACACACATACAGACACACACATGGACACACAGTCTTCCCTAAGCACATAGTGTAGCTGTTCAACACTCAGGTGAAGAGCTGAATGGACCTTTGCTGCCTGCACTCCATGAATTTTTAATCAGTCCAGTGTTCCCAGAGCCTGGTAGCTCATTACTGCCTCATTACCTACAATGCAGGGACACCCGCCCGGCAGGAAGCAGCAGCGCCACACGCCTCCTCCACCTCCTCTGTTCCAGGTCGTGGTACCGGGCCTGCTCCGAGCCAGTACTTGAATCAGGGACGGATGCAAACCTGGGTAGCAGAGGAGACATCAGTGTTAAGTAGATTCCTGGTGAAATATCTGTGCTGACCTACAGAGGATTCACTATGCGAGAACTCATCAGCTGCTAAAACTGCTGGTGTAGGTCGTGTCTGTCTAAGCTGTATACCTGAGGACTTAGTTCAAAATAGCTTGGATTGATCAGGGTCATCGCACAAGATTGATTCAACCATGACACACATGGTTCTGGAAGTAAGGGAGGTAATTACACAAATGTCTTGTGTGTTATTGAACTTAAAAAACACCATTGGTGGATTTTTAAGTGAGTGACCGTAGCATCTTTCAAAGTGCCCTGATGCTAAATTCTTTATTTAAACTGCAAATGGTTTAAAGGTGTTTTTTGCTGCCTGCCTAAGAGTCTTTTCTGGAAAACAGGCAGTCAGATATGTTGGACTTCTTCACATGAATTAATGGTTTTAAAGTTGTAACAATCACTATTTTAATAAAAACAGTGAATCAAATAACCGTTGGTATGTAAAAGAGGTCACCTATAGTGACACGTTATCAACCATTTTTGCAGTATTTCTCAGCATAGTGGGCGTTATAGCATCTTTTGGCTCTTTGTTTTGGTTTTACAGCCAGCAAGTTTACTGTTTTTTTTTAACTGAACCTAATTGTTTAGCTTCCTCAAAAGTGGTTTTAGCTAAAAACTTTAATTATGTCATTGGACACTACCTTGCAACCAAATAGCAAACAGACAAAGTTAGCAACTGGCTAACAAACATAGCAGCTAAGGAGTCAGATATTGCTTCCTAGAGTTACTGAGAGGGAGATTCAAAAACACAAAGTGCAAGCTAATGTTGTTTTGCATCTGTTTGATAAGGAAACAGGCGAATGTCTTCCAGCATAAAACAATGACTTTTTAAAGTGATACTATGCGAAAGTCGTTTATATTAGCTTGATTCTAAAGTGGCTGGAAAAAAATAATAGTGCTGCTTTAAATAAAAGTTTACCATATATTACACTCCAAAAGTAATACATTGACAATTAGTTAATTTTGACTGTGCTGTGATACAAAAAAATGGCCAGACAAGTTAATCAGTTCATAACCTGTAAATGTATGTTTGTGTGTAACATAAGCGACAGAGGGGGTACTGTACCCTACTGGTGTGATGGAGGCCATTGATGGTCAGGTTTCTTTAGACACCCAGAGCCCCCTAAACGTGTGTTGCCCTGGGTGATGTGCTGTGTCAGTCGATGGCCCATGAGGAGTGCTATCTCTTTCAGGAGCCTAACTGCCACTTTGTGGCTCCGTAACAGGATCCTGCACCATACTGGATAGGCAGGGACAATGGCGCGCCCTCTCAGGTGATGGTCTGTGGGTCAGATAGACTTTCCTGCTTCGCTACCAAGTTGTGATGTTTTATTGTAGTTGATCATGTTTGATTTTTTTTTACATGTGCCCTAATACCTATACCAGTCTGTGTTTTGCTCATATATCTCTCTTAAACTTTTAAACACTTGAAACATCCTAAGATTTGCATAGAGTGCATCGGATAACAATATTGCCAAGTCATCTCCTGTCTTGCTGCTCTGCTCTTACAGCCATATTCCTGGTGTTGTTTTACCATCAGCCATGTGTTCAGCAGATCTAACTTTTCCCTTAAATGGCAGAAAATCTCTGTGCTTTATGTTGGTACAACGGTTTTGACCCATGTGAGGGTGTGTGACACAGATACTACTGTAGCCTCTGTGTTAATGCATCTCACAAGTCATGCAGGCTCTTGACAACAAAACTCAATTTATCAAAGAACAGTTTTCACATCAAGCCTTTTCCAGGTGTAACTTTTTAAAACACATGATGAAATTTGAAATGTCAAAATAAGTCATAATAAAAGTCAGTACTTTAACACAAAATAACAAAGATAAATTTGGTATATTTACAGTATTGACACTTATTGTAACACTGTATTTTGTTAAATAGGGTGTGATCATGGAGGTTTAGTTAAATTACATAATTTAATTAGGAAGATTAACAAATTCTTGTTTTTGCTGATGACTCAACTGACATGTTAGAGTCTTTTCCTTCTTCCACCATCCGACTGTCTGTGATGTAAATAAGCTGTGAAAATAACAGAGTTTTTATACAGTAAATGATAAGAAGTAAACATGCTCAGGAAAAACATGTATGTTGTACATGGTCAGGCAGCATTTACACATGCATACATACACACACATTCATGTACACACACTCACATACATATTTACAAAGAGATTTGCTTCCTTTGTGGCACACTCACTAGATTATTGATGGTTTCCTATTGAAGGAAGTCCAGACTGTAATCTGTCGGTGTTTCCTGTCCTGTCCCTTCAATAAAACCAGATGCTCAGTTCACAAAAGTTACAGAGGCACACAAACACATCAGGGGCCCTCAGGGTAGGTAACTTTTTGGCACTTTTTTCCTGCAAAGGGTTGTTAAACATTTTGATGAGCACATGTGGTTTCAAGGATGAGATTCATAGTGACATTTGTAAATGTCTGCCGGGTCAGTAGAGCAGCAGCTTGTTTCACTGGAGAATGATCTGCGAGTGTCAGTTACGCCGACTTGGTGACAGGTCAACTTGGCAGTGATGAGAGCCAAACTATTGAAGCATAATACCGTGTGGCTCTTTCATAGCTCCATAATTAAAGTGCATCATGTTTGCTGATTATTTTACCTGGCACACATTTTTAAGTAACAGAAGATACCCTGTATTTATGCATATGAGTTTAATTACTTCTAGATTTTACTTTTTAATTAAAATAAGGTATCAGTTATCGTTTACTCTTGTATTCAACTTTGAAATTTTGAAGCTGCCAGTATGGGTGAAATATTTTTTTGTTTGTTCTGTACTTGCCATGAACAAGACTGATGGCTCTTTGGAGAACACAGAAGCTGATTAGATAGTGGAGGCTGAATTTAGATTTGTGACAAGCACAGAGGATGTATCCAAGGCCACTTAGAGCTCTGACTGGAGGTCACAGATATAGGGACAAACTGGCAGGAAATGAACCACCAGCTGGGAAATATGTATCGTATGTTGTCTATGTTTTTGAGCATGTGTGTGTGTGTGTTCTCGAAGAGTGACAACTTTAACAAAGATGGATAACTTTTGAGGAAAACAGGACATGGAGGAAAAGGATGGGACATATAGGATTGGGTTTGGAAGAGGAAATGTAGCCTAAAACAGGACTATATTTGAAGGTTTTATTAAAAAGAGCAATGAATTGTATCATAAAGAGCAAACAAACAGCATAATACACTTTTATTGTGTTTTGTTTTAATTGTGATCCTTTGTTTCTGATATTTTTCTGCTCGGGCACAGAGCCTTGAGGAGCGGTGTAACCAGATCCTGAGGAACATGGAGGCCTCCCTGACAGCTCGGGATCGCGTGGGCATCCAGGATTTCGTTCTCCTGGACGCCTACACGAGTGAGACTGCCTTCCTGGACAACCTGAGGAAACGCTTCCATGAGAATCTCATTTACGTGAGTCTTCCTGTGTGATGTAACATCAGATCATCTGGCTCTTTCTCTCGCTCTAATTAAACTTCATGCCCCTGACCTTCAACCCAAAAGGTCCTAATGCTGCGTTGCCTTGTGCTGAATCTGGCACCTCGTGCTGCTGAAACAGCAGCTACTGTTGTTCTCATTTGCGGACTGAGCAATCTAAAGGTCACAGCTGTCTGTAAGGTCATGACAAGCGATTAACCAAACTTATTGCTTTAGATAAGAGGAACAAAAATACTTATCAGCAGAGTGATACACAGACACCATGCTGCTGCTTTTTTTTGTCATGTCACGTTGGAGAAAAATAAATGACTTTCTCTTCTTTTCTCTCTCTGCAGACCTACATTGGGACTCTCTTGGTGTCGGTCAACCCTTACAAAGAGTTAGATATCTACAGCAAGAAGCAAATGGACACCTATATGGGTGTAAACTTCTTTGAGCTTCCTCCTCATATGTAAGATACATTTGTACTCCGTTTCTATCGATACTGTGTATGAACATGCAGGAGGTGCTCCGGCTGGATAATTCGATTCCTAAATTCTTGAAGGAAAGATAAACCTCTGCTTTTTTTAGTCCCATTAGCAATGTGGTAGTGTCTGTTAGTGGGTCCGCCACTTTGGTCTAGACTAAAATATCTTAACAACAATTTGATGAATTACAATCCAAAGTCCTCTCCAGGATGAATTGTGATAACGTTGGTGAACCTCTGACTTGTCAACTAGCGTCATTATCAGGTCAAAATTGCAGCTCCTCCAAAACTAAGAGTAATTTTGTCCTTCTATCAGCTTGCTACATGATAAAGGCATCAAAAAGTTTTCTTGTAGAAAAATGTATGAAGTTGAAACTGGGATTCCCATTGACCTGTTATTATGCTTTCAGTTATGCGTTGGCAGACAACGTTTTCCGCACCATGCAGTCTGAGTTCAACAACCACTTCATCCTGATCTCAGGGGAGAGCGGGGCCGGCAAGACTGAGGCCTCCAAGAAGATCCTGCAATTCTACGCTGTCAGCTGTCCGAGCACCAAACTCCTGAACAATGTGAGGGACAGGCTGCTTCTCTCCAATCCAGTGCTTGAGGTCAGTGACATGTAACTAAGTTCTCAACCTTTTCTGGGACATTTCATAGAGCAAAAACGATTTTAAAAGCAGGCATTTATCATTTTTTTTGTTTTATGTCTTCCAGGCTTTCGGAAATGCCAAAACCCTTAAGAATGACAACTCAAGCCGCTTTGGCAAATACATGGACATCCAGTTTGACCATCAGGTGGACTGAAAAATCTTCCTTAAACTACATTAAATTATTAACAAATTTAAGTTACTACAGCAAAAAAATATGAAATTTATGACCTCAAGGCTCACACTAAACACTGAACAGGTGTTAAATAACCTTTCTTCCTCAGGGGGGTGCAGTTGGTGGCCACATCCTGAGTTACCTGCTGGAGAAGTCCCGTGTTGTTCACCAGAACCATGGAGAGAGAAACTTCCACATCTTCTACCAGCTGGTGGAGGGAGGAGAGGAAGATCTGCTCCGCTGGCTCGGCCTGGAGAGGAACTGCCAGCACTACAGTTACCTGGTGCAGGTCAGTGGAAAAAGAAACAAACAACACCTCATTTAACAAAAATGCAACAAAGATCTCTTTACTTTTTTACTCTTTGTCTCCTTCAGGGTGATTGTGCCAAAGTTAGCTCTATCAATGATAAAAGTGACTGGAGGACGGTGCGGAAAGCTCTATCTGTCATTGAATTGAGTGAGAGTGATATTGAGGTGAGGTGGCAAATATTCACACAGTGATTGGCAAAATTGGACAAAACTTTATCATACATGATGGTGATTTATGATGAGTTTTCTCTGTAATGCAGCACCTGTTTGGAATAATTGCTAGTGTGCTCCATATGGGAAACATCAAGTTCGATGCAGATGTTCGAGGATATGCCTCTCTCAACAACAACCATGAGATGAACTGGGTGTCAAAGGTGAATCGCAGACAAACTGTTGATGGTTTTAACTTTTTTATGTCCATTCAACTTTCTGATGGAGGCCAGAAAAAGTCTCAGTGTTACATGTCTTTGTTTGCTTCGTCTTTGCTGTGCAGCTGCTGGGGATTCCCACTCAGGTGCTACAACAGGGCTTAACCCACAGGAAGATTGAAGCCAAAACAGAGGAGGTGACGAGACTTCTTTTGTTAAATATAAATAAAATATTCTTACCTTGTTTGTACTACTTGTTTTTAAATTATCCGTATTATTCTGGTTTTAAAGGTGCTCAGTCCTTTTTCTGTGGACCATGCAGTATATGCCAGGGACGCCCTTGCCAAAGCCATCTACGGCCGCACTTTCAACTGGCTGGTCAACAAGATCAATGAATCTTTAGCTAACAAGGTGAGAAGAAAACAAGCTAGTTTTTTTTCCAATCGTGCCTGGACCTGTCTCGTTAAGAGAACAAAAATGGGAGGAATTTTGCACATAATTACACATTATAATGTTACTGGTTTACAATAACTCAAACATCTGAGTTTAAATTTCTGCAGAGAGGTGTGGCTACACAATATAATCCACATGGAGTTAAAAACCAGAAATCATATCTGTGTCAATGATCCATAGGATTCCTCCAGGAAAACAGTGATTGGTCTGTTGGACATTTATGGTTTCGAGGTCTTCAGTGTGAACAGGTGAGACCATGAACAGATGAGCTGGTTTTTTTAACAGCACACATTCAAAATGAGGAATCTGATACTGACAGCATCTATGATTTATTTTAGCTTTGAGCAGTTTTGCATCAACTACTGCAACGAGAAGCTGCAGCAGCTTTTCATCCAGCTGACCCTCAAGTCAGAGCAGGAGGAGTACGAGATGGAAGGGATTGAAGTAAATAATCCTAATACCATATTGCAAAAATAAACTCAGAAAAAAAACTGCTTGTCAATATTTTTTTGTTTTCCATCCACAGTGGGAACCAGTGCCATATTTCAACAACAAGATAATCTGTGATCTTGTGGAGGAGAAACACAGAGGAATCATCTCTTTACTGGTAAAGATGTGATTCAGTTTTATTGTTACACAGAAAAACAAAAAATGTTCTTGGTCACAGTTGAACCAGTGATTCTTGTCCTTTACCATAGGATGAAGAATGTTTACGTCCTGGAGAAGCAACAGATCTCACCCTTCTTGAGAAGATGGAGGAAACAATTGGCGGACACCCTCATTTTGTCACGTGAGTCCTTTAATTTTGCTTCACAGGAAGTGAACATTGTCTACACATGGCTTAGGGACATGACCCAGCAGCCGTACAAGCACATTACATATCTACATCGGAATACCTCATGCTAACTTTACTCTTCCTGCAGACATAAACTTGCTGACCAAAAGACGAGGAAAACACTGGAAAGAGGAGACTTCCGTCTCCTGCACTACGCTGGAGAGGTTACATACTGTGTTGTAGGTAAGAGATCAAAAAACATCTGTAAATTAAATATGCACTTCTGTATTAAAATGCCTTTAAAAGAGCCTATTAAAGTGTAACTATTAGCGCAGGAAGAAGAGACAGTAATGTTTTGCAATGTCTATGTGAAATTTGCTAACATTTGCTTTAGTGGGTTTGGCCTAAATTCAACCTGTCAGTTTGTTAACTTGTTTGTACCTTAAACTCTCAGGATTCCTGGACAAAAACAATGATCTGCTATATCGAAATGGGAAAGAGGTAAGTAATTTCATTTCATTTCATTTCTATAGTATGAAACAAGGTGAAACTCATAAGTTGGATGATGCTTCAAAATGAATGCAAGAGTATTTGATTCATTGCATCACACGAAAACAATATTTGTTCTTAATGAGTTTTATGATTTCTAGTATCTTCCACTGCATCAAAAAACCCATTAAGATAGAACATACATTACATACAGGTTACATAAGACAATTGTTAAGTTGGATTCTTATAAGTCTTCTGTTCTTTTTAAGGTCATGCAACAGTCCAAAAATGCTATTATCAAACACTGTTTTCCTTCTACTGAACCCGACACCAAGAGGAGACCTGAAACTGTGAGAAACGATTCAGATGATGATGCTCAATAACCCTGATTACATTATATACGTAACTCCTACAAACAAACCGTCAACAACTGCATGCCTTCCTTTCCTCTGCGACTCCTCAGGTGGTGACTCAGTTTAAGAGCAGCTTGGCGGGCTTGACTGAGATCTTAACGTCCAAAGAGCCCTGGTATGTCCGCTGCATTAAACCCAACGAGGCCAAGCAGCCAGGTGAGACTCTGTGACCCACAGATCCCCCAAATCTGAAAAGACCTTTAGGCTCTTGCCATGCTAATACTTTTTACTGTAAGATCAGCCTGGCTTTGACCCCTGAACTCTAGATGATCTTTAATGTCCCCTGCAGGACGCTTTGATGATGTGCTGGTGAGACATCAGGTGAAGTACCTGGGGCTGATGGAGCACCTGAGAGTCAGGCGAGCTGGGTTTGCTTACCGACGCAAATACGACATCTTTCTGCAGAGGTAGCCAAGCACACTTTTATTGCTCTTATTCTCAAATGCCCACACAGCTATTCTTCTTTCATAAAGAAGACATTTGGCAGGTTTTAATTATTTTACCATGGCCGCTGATATTGCTGCTGCTGAGTGCGGTGTTTTTGTCCTCAGGTATAAACCTCTGTGTCCAGACACGTGGCCAAACTGGAAGGGTACAGCAGCAGAGGGTGTGCAGCGCCTGATCAAACACCTGGGCTACAGACCTGATGAGTACAAGATGGGCAGGTGGGATTATGTTAGTGGCTGCTATAGCATGTCTGTGATGAGATACAGCAACTTCTCATTGTCTATCTCTTTCCCTCAAGGACAAAAATTTTCATCCGGCACCCTAGAACTCTGTTTGCAACAGAAGATGCCTTTCAGGTCTGCAAACACAAGCTGGGTGAGATGCTGTTCTGTAAATTTTGTTGTAATGTGAGATAAGGTATCATAAATCTCCCGAGGGTTAAACTGTAATGGTCACTGTTGCAGCAACGAGGATTCAAGCCAAGTACAAAGGCTACAGAGTGAAAGGAGACTATATGAGACAGAGAGAGGCTGGTGAGTGTTAAAATGCCCAAAGATTTGTTAAAAGGCACAAAAGCTCTTTCTTGATTAAATGGATTTTAAGATGTTTTGTAACCCTTTCTTATCTAAATAGCCACTAAGATCGAGAACTGCTGGAGAGGTCTGATGGCTAGGAAGGAGCGTGAAAAGAGGGCGTGGGCTGTCAAGGTCATCAAGAAGTAAGCTCACACATTAGGGATCAATCTGAAGACTAAATGAGAATGATAGTAATACAACCTAATAAATAAATCTATGTTGTGATGTTACCTGTTTGTTGATTTTGTCCAGGTTCATTAAAGGCTTCATTACTAGAAATCAGCCATCATGCATTGACAACAGTGAGTACCTGGCGTATGTGAGGCACAACTACCTCACTCGACTGAAGGAAAACCTTCCCAAAACAGTCCTGGAGAAAGACCGGTGGCTCAGCCCTCCGCCTATATTGCAGGAGGTGGGTGGTTCATTTTTGACACCGGCTGTTTCTGGCTATAGAGCTCCATGCACTACGATGAAGGTTGATAATTTTGCAATCAGCTGGTGTGTATTTTTTTTAGGTTTCTTTGCTCTTGAAGAAGCTTTACATTCGCCACATGGTACGGAAGTACGTTCAAGGAATCACTCCACAGAGGAAAGCACAGGTAGAGTCCAGTCTCCTTTACACACATTTAGGAAACACAATGTGACTAAAAAGTCTCAGTCCCAGACACATTTAATTCTTACTTCTGATCTTATCTTAACTAACTCCAGCTTTCAAACTGTTTCCTTGTTTCCAGCTTCTTTTAAAAGAGCAGGCAAGCTCCATGTTCAAAGGAAAGAAAGAAAACTACCCCTTCAGTGTTTGCAGGCCGTTCGTGGACACAAGGATAAGTAGGACTACAGAGTTTTCTTCTTTTCACTGAGTGCACTTGTAAGATCATAGTATTTAACCTGTGATTTTATACAGCATACATGTTGTTGCTGTTAATTTTGATAGGTGCGGATGACATCAGCATCAAAGTGCTTCAGATGATCCGACACGAGCACATCAAGGTAAACAAACGTTAGACTTTACTTTGCGTCTTCGCTCCTTTTTTATCCGCTGTGATTTGTGTGTGTCTCCCTCTACAGTACAGTGTGCCAGTGGTGAAATATGACAGGAACGGGTTCAGGCCTCGTCTTAGGCAGCTCATTTTCACCCAGGAAGCTGCATACCTGGTCGAGGAGGCCAAGATCAAGCAGCGGATAGATTACAGCTCTCTGAAAGGTAGCGAGTGTTTGCAGGGAGAGCTTTAAAACTTACATCTGAAAATACATATGATTTAGGTTTTAAAGGTGGCTCCTTTTTTTAATTTAGGTGTGTCCATCAGTAACTTAAGTGACAACTTCCTGATCCTTCATGTTACATGTGATGACATCAAGAAAAAGGTAAAAACTGGGAAAAAAAACATCTGTTGTTCTTGTAAATGACAAAACTACCAATGTCTATATTACTTTGATGTTATGATAATGAAATCTGAAGGTCATGTATGACCTTTGAGTCTGCAAATATTTTAACAGGCTTTTAGAAGCAGTTTTGAGACATATGGAGAACAGTGCAGAGTTCAATTTGAAAGACTTTTATCTGTGAGGGTTTGCCTCTCATTGATTTGACTGTTGCCTTACTAGTGACCAGCAATTTTGTAGCTTTTGTAGTTTTCATTTCTCTACCTGGCAAGAAATATCCCATTAGATCTGCACAAGACCAAAATTATACACTCAAAAATGTGCTCCATGATTACCTGGAGCACCCCTTATGGCAGACTCCAGATCAGATCTGAAACATTATTTAATTAATTTGTTTATTAGGCCTAGAAATAATAATAACAATAAAAAAAGATCACCATATCTAACACCTGTTTCTTCAGGGGGATCTGGTCCTGCAGTGTGACTACCTGTTTGAGGCCCTGACTAAGCTGAGTATAATTGCCAACAAGCAGAACTACATCAAAGTGGTCCAGGGCAGGTACAGAATCTGAAATTTATGTGGCAATATTATTTTTAAGATCTAAAAAAACTGAATGTACAAAAAGATGTTTAAGCTTTATTCAATATGTATATATATAATTGTTCTTGTCGCTTGTAGTGTGCGATTTGACATCCAGCCCGGCAGAGAGGGGTTTGTGGACTTCAAGAGTGGTCAGGAGTCAATGGTCTACAGGGCAAAGAATGGCCATCTGATGGTGGTGAGTGTTAGGGGATTACATTTAGACAGTGTAAACTTGTTTTTAATGCATATTTATACTCTTTATTTTTTTTCTGTAGGAATCCACCAGAACCAAGTCCAGATAATGTTGCCAGTGATTCAGGCCGATGATGCTGTGACAGCCATGTTTGATCTTGTTCTGCTTCATGGTTGTTGCCAATAGTATTCAATGTTAGCAGATTTTTACTTTTTGAATCTCCATGACATGTTATTCAATCATGCATATATTCAATTATTATACAAGTACTGCCAATATCTTAGTTGTAGATAGCAGACAAAAGCTCATAATGCAGAGCCCAGCCAGAATATCAGTGGGCCTGCATGTTCCTAAAGTTTAAATCATCTTAATCATGGAAATTAACCATCCAAAAGAAGCAGAAAGAAGCACTTGTAATCTTTGTTTTGTACTGAATGTATCAGAAATCTTTGCAGATGCTGACAGTAGAGAAATATGACATGTGTGCAGCCATGAATGTTTATGATACCTCATCCATGTTGCACTGTCACATTAAAACATGTTTAACCACAACAGACACTTCTTGTGTAAGGCACTTTTTTTTTTCCTTGGAAAATAATTCTGTGCAAATTTTGGCACATTTCAAATGGATGCTTGACTCTTATGGCAGTGAGATGATTCTCAAGTTTGCTGCTCCCCCTACTGGCACACAGCTGACCTTACAGGTTACCTCTTCAGCATTATTTATGTTGCAGAGTGAAACTTCTTAAGAGTATCAAAATACATGTTTGGTATTGACTTAAAATGTAAGACACAGATACACAGACACAGGTATAGACTTAAATTATGGACCTAGTATATTACATCAAGATGGCCAAGAAGACCAAGAAACAAATCAGGACATAATTTGTAAAAGTGTTGCTTGTTTTCTCTGTTATTACTTTAGTTTTTTTAACCTCTACAAAATAAAAAACAATCTTTCTCAGTTGTTTTGTTTTGAGGAGTGTTGAGCAGCCTTGGGTTACTATATCTGCAGCCAACTCTGGTGATAAACTGAAACATCAACATGAAAACAAAATGTTAAACACATTAAAAGCCTTTTTAAAAGTGTTAAGATCAAAAACCTTAACTTCTCCAAAAAGGCTGTTTCGGAGACAAAATGAGGCAAAACATGGGCAAAACAAGTAAAGCTATTTATTTGTCTGAGCTGTATTGTTAGTATTTTGTAATGGTGACATGCTAACCTTAACATTTCATTAGGTTTAAAGTTGCACTGTTGACCTAAGAGGAGTCATTTCAGGGCACAAATTAAACAACCCTTCATGTCCCCAGTTGTGGTGACATGAGGTCACAGATGCCGTGTTGTAAATCAGAATAGTGCATTGCAAATCAATAAACAGTGCATTTCCACTGATATTTTTAATATGACTGATATAATTTGTTAAGATAAATATTCTCTACGCATCATAAAAAAGCATATCTTGTTTAGCTATTATCTCCATAACTGTTTCTGTGTTTTATTTTGATCTAAATATGACACTAATTAAGTACAATGAGAGCCAAGATTAGCTCCTGCTGTTCCAAGATCTATAATCTATAAATAAATAAATAAAATAAATAAAATAAATAAAATAAATAAAATAAATACATAAATAAATCTATAAAGCAGATGATGAAAGTTAAAACCTGATTTGCATTGAAGTGAGAGCTGGTCAAAGGTGTCCACGTGAGGACAAATACAGCTGATCATAATGACAGCCAGGTTGATGATTACACAGAGGTTTGTAAATGCCTTTGAGAGCAGGGCCAAGGTTTATAAATATGCTGAGTAGCCTGTATCTACTTGGGACAAACTGGAGAAACAGTGAAGAGAGAAGCAGCAACTCTGGCAAACAATTTCTGCCTCTGTAAAGATGGAAAAATTTATAGCAGTAATATTTCTTCTTCTGGTTTCGTGTATCTGCAGGGCATCAGGTAGGTACCGACAAACTTCACAACACAGCTAATTTTAATATGGAAGGACTTTGAATTATTGGAGCACTTGAACGTAGGACAGATTGTAAAAAAGAAGCAGCATGTCTGTCTTTGTTGTGGTTAGAAGTAAAGAGCTGAGCTACAAGAAATATTGGACCCTGTTTAATTTTTTAAAAAAGTGCTGCGGTGAGATGTTTTTTGTATTGAGGGACTCACTAAAGAGAAATTGCAAGAGTTAAAACAAGGGATAACTGATTCCTCGACTGAAATATTATCTAAAGATATATTAGTTAATTAAACAGGTAAAATTGTAAAATAATATCTTACAAATGCATTTTAAAATTCAATCATCAATTTGTATTTTTAATTTTTAGATAAAACGGTCTGATTATTATTTGAAAAATAAATGACAAGGCAAAATATCTAACATACTATTAAACACTAAATTAATTCAGTGATGCATTAATTGCTTTGAAATGAGTCAGTTGAAAAATGAAACTGGCGGCACACTTGAGACTCCATACATACGACCTCTTTCTCATTTTTTTTAACAGGACAGACATGTGAAGGAAACTGTGGGAAAAAATTAGACTCATGTTCATGCCACCCAACATGCACATCTCTGAAGAACTGCTGCACAGACTATCAGGAGTACTGTGTGGAAATCTCTCCATATTCTGGCTCCATTATGGGTGGGACAGACTTTATTGTCCTTGATGCAATTTTCAATAAGAGTGCAACCGTTGTGTGCAGGTAAGACTTTCCTTTCACTCCTCTATGTTTACTTGTGCTTAAAGTTGTTCTGGTTACATCTGTGATTGACTGATTACATCTCAGAAAAATACAATGACTTTGGGGGACATTAGTGTAACACTTTTATAAAATAGCAATAAGAGATGCAGCTGAAAGCACAGGACAAAACTTGAAGTATTTAATGATCACAGTAACATTTTGCTTGCTTATTTTTCCCTTATTATTGGCAGGTTCGACAATAATATCAACACTGTGGGGTATGTGGATGAAAGCAGTAGAGGCCATTGTATCTCCCCACTATTATATGAAACAGGCTGGGTTCCTTTTCAGATCTCCTCAGATAATGGCACCACATTCAGCAGAGTTGGAGCCTGGCTCTCAGGTAAAATAATTGTCTTCACATTCTTCAGAACAACCTCAAAAACTTTTTCTTACATTTTTATAAAACACATTTTTTCCATTTGGCATTTGAATTCCATTAATTCATCATTTTTTTCACTTAACTATGTTGCTACAGTACATACTGGCAAGCTGGACTCTAAGTTTAAGGCGACTCTGGTGAACTCTACAAAGTGGCAGTACTATGGCACACCTAATGTTGGAGGCACTCTTCAGATGACATGGAATACCTCTTTGGTCAGAGCAGAGAGGGTCAACATAGAGCTGTGGGGATACAGGGAGACAGGTGGGCACAGCATGCACTGCATAGACACTTTGCAGGTAATGTGGTTATGAATTTGGGTAAAATGGCTGAAATGTGTGAAATGTTTCTGTGCAGGAAAAGCCTACTCAGACAACTGGGAGGGTGAGTGGGCCTATCTGTACTCGCTTGCAAAGGATCAGCCCAACAATGGCTCTTTTAGCTTTTTACCCGAACCATCAGAGAACTATTCAAGTTGGGAGCTTGGCTCTTTGCGCGTCAGCCCCAGCACCCATCCTGATGGCACATGGTATGTAAAAAGCTTTTCTATGGATGTGCATAATAAAAATATCATACTTGTCATCAAATTATATTTTTACATAAATCGAAGTCCTCCAATGATCATCATTTAGTAGTAGAAAAATAATTAAAAAGACTAAAAAAGGAATCAACAGATGCATGTGTCTTATTTAGGAATGTACATGCCATGTGGACTGAGGATCATGCTCTCGCCTGGCATCTGGAGGAGAAGTTTAGGCAGAACTCGACAGCTTGGGCCCTTGATAAATGTTTAGCATGGGACAAGCTGGAAGAACAGCTGCCCAACTTCCTCGATGAGATCATAGACTGCCCCTGCACGCTGGCTCAAGCGAGAGCTGACACCGGGAGGTTTCATGTAAGTGTGAAGAGAAGAATGTTTGAACGTGCACCTGAAACAGCCTTCCAGTGAACGAAAACATTGTGAGATGCTTCAAATTGCCTCATGCACGTCAAAGTAGGAAGAAAGCAAAATCTAACAAATGCACAGCCAATAAGGAAAACAAATGCTGTGCTTTCTTAAACCTGCTGGAAATAACTTATGTTGCATATCAGAAGTGCAGCTATGAGTCCGCATTTGCTTGTGAAGTGTAACATGGTCAAGTCTGCATTCATTAGATTCCATCCCTTCATAGATTCAAGGTATAATTTGGGTTTTTTGAAATTCATAAAGTTGTGTTTTTCTCTCAACAGTGAACATAATTCTGTTGTTCATGTCATATTAACTTATTCTTAAATTTTTGTATTAGATATCTCCTTCATAAACTACTCATAAGACCCAGTGATCTGCTCCTTACGAGTGCTAATCTACTCCAAAATGAACGTGTGCAGACTGCTTTTTACTGTCATGGCACCAGTTATTGACCAATACATAGGCCAGACACAAGCAATGATTACTTAATTTCAAATAACATATAACCATAAATGTGATGCAGTTAGCCTTTGATTAAATGGACAGAGATGTCATTGCAGTACAGCAGCTATTTTTTGTGACTTTATGTGTTTATGGCGGCTTTCAGCAACCATTACATTTTACCATTGTTCACCACTTATCAGTTCAAAGTCAAGCACACAGGTTTACAGTTGGCTAGTTGTAGCATCAATCTTATTGCCTTTTATCTTACATTTTACAATTATTGTAGGTTTAACTGTCTTTCATTGGCTGGTGAGTAACTAATACAATGTTTAAAAACACGTGTGCGACGAGTGACTGTATATCGATGAGGATCAATGTGACACATTTGTTTACTAACCGCTGTGAAATTGCGGACAGGCAAAATAAAACTGGTCGCTGCCTTTGCAACCTGCTACCTTTATCAAGTAGCAGGTTAGAAATGTGAGCCAAAATTCATATTAACTACAACCTTTACTCTTCAGACTTATCATCATATGTAAGCAAGCTTATACTAATTTTGTCAGTTTGTTTTTTAATAAACACTGTGAAATTGCACATATGGCTGCCTGGTCACAGATGTTTTATCTCTCTTCTCAGACTGACTATGGCTGTGATATAGAGAAAGGGAGTGTGTGCACCTACCACCCTGGGAGTGTCCACTGTGTGAGGGCTATACAAGCCAGGTGAGTCCTCGACTCAGACCGATAACATGCCCTTATAGATAGGTGACAGCAATTTTACAAAATGCATCAACATCAATTTGCAACATGTTTAGCATAGCATGGTTGTTCAGAACAACTTTACTTTGTCACTTTTTACACTAGGTTGTATTATAGTTGTATAAACTCAGGGTATTAAAATTGCTCAGAATTGTTAAAAGCTGTTAAACTTGGAAAAGAAAGGACAACATATTTAACATATTAATGATCTGTTGTGTAAAATCACCAGCTACAAGCAAAACTTAAGTTAAAATCTACAGTATCTGGTGCTCTACTAACTACTGGAGCTGGGAATGCTCAGGCTTGCAGTTAATTTTTAATGCAGTCATCTCATAATCAAGATTCAATCATCTTGTTATCTTGAGATAACAAAGCTCTTTTTTGTGATTGGTTAATGTAGTTAATTTATCACTATGGATGCACATGACATAAACACACTGCTCTGTGGTGTGGGCTCAGGAATTTCAGAGCAAACCATGTGAACCTTTTCTGAACCTTTGCCACTTATTAAAATAATGTTTTCCATTCTGATTTAATATAAAGATATTCACATTTTCTCTAATAATTGTAAGTGAAGCATTACAAACAGTGTCCAGTTGGCTACAACCAGAATAATCCTCACTGGAGTACGGAACTGTAAAAGAAAACCAGCGGTGGTAATACTTATTAATCCTGATAATCCTAATAAAGTAAACAACAGTAATAAGCAAGATTAAAGTACAGTCTAATATGGTGATCAATAATGTGTGACAATGTTTTGAAGTTTAATCAGTTGCTACTGTTTCCAACATTGTAGCAACTGATAGCACGACTGATCTTAGATTTAAAAAAAGTAATAAGAGGGAACAAAAGCCACTTTTATTTAATAAACAAAATAATGGCCAAGTCTCCAGATATTTGTTTAAAAAAAATGTTGCGAACATGGCAGCTCAGGGCTTCTGTACATAACTTATATAGCATATTTGTATGTCAAATATTCACATCTGTCAAACAACTTGATTTTTTTAAGGGCCCAATGTTAATTAACTTCTGTCCTGCACATCTTGTAGGTGTCAATTCCCTACAAGAAAAAATCATTGCAAATTTTAGACAATTGTGAATATTTTTGCTAAACATTAAGGTTGTTTGGGCACAGAAAAAGACAAAAAATGTTTGTCTTTCAGTATCTCAATTCTTAAACTTCACTTTATAGTCTTTTGGCTTCCAGTGACATGCCCTCAACCTTACAGTTAGTAGTGGCAAATACCATCCCTATGGAGCAGATAACTCTAGACCAGATCAGCCTTCAGACTGACAGATCCATGTTAAAATCACACTTGTTTAAGATGTGGCCCACATACAGGCTGCATACACTCAGAAATGGCATCGTATCCTTATCCTCCTTGAACTCACTTGCTCATCAGTACAAAAAATGGTTAAACACTGCACCAGCCCTCAATCTGAATCCTGAATAAGATTAAACTAATTCTGTGTACAGATTACTGGAGCTCTTGTAGAGACAAAACAACCACTTGGTCATTACAGTGCATTTATACTTAAAAATGCTTAAAAGCATCTTGTAAATCAGTGTAAGTATTGTTGTTAATGATGTAATACTTTATCTGTAACTGAACTGAAATGAATGTAGGAGAGTTTTCAGTTTTGATTGACAATGTTTGTTTCAACAGTCCAATGTACGCAGCAGGACAACAGTGTTGCTATGACAGCACTGGCGCTCAGGTCTTGACAGCAGACTCGATTGGGGGCAGCACTCCGGATCGAGGACACGACTGGGGCTCACCTCCATTCAAAAAACCCCCCCGAATTCCCGGACAGTCCCACTGGGTCTACGACGTCATCAGCTTCTACTACTGCTGCCTGTGGTCTGACAACTGCTACTACTATTTCAAACACCGGCCCTCCAGTGACTGCAGGCGTTACCAATCACCTGGCTCAGGTGTGCGAACCACCGTATTAAGGTTTATGTTTTCTTCATGGTTATTATGAGTTTTAAGTCTTAATTTTTTGTGCATTGCCAGCTGTGGTGTTTGGAGATCCCCACTTCATAACATTTGATGGTGTCAGCTACTCCTTCAACGGCAAAGGGGAGTACACTTTGGTGACCTCAGCAGAGAAACAGCTGACAATCCAAGGCCGAACAGAGCCCGTGAGCGGTGAGAGCAGCTCTGTGTTTCTCAGAAAGTGCTACCTCCAAAGAATTATAACAAAAAGTTTATAATGTAAAATTCACACTGCATCATTGGCTGATTCTTTCACAATCAGGGGCGATAAACGCAACAAAACTGACATCTGTAGCCATGAAAGAAGGTACCTCGGATGTCATTGAGGTGCGACTGGGCAGCGGCAACAATGGTCTTGAAGTGCTGCAGAATCAAAAAACACTTTCCTTTGCTGAGCAGAGCTGGATGGACCTGCATGGTGAGACCCTGATTCACCTTCCTGCCAATAATAAAGTCAATGGTTGTAGCAATATTACCCTAATGAGATTTTATTAAAAAAAAGTGTTTCCTTTGGTGCATAAGAATCCTCACAGAGTCCTTGCATTTGTGACATTGTGAATTTCTTTGTGGTCAACATTTAGATTGTGTTAAGATTAGGTGAGGAGAACAAAAGTGGCTACCAATCATGAGATTATAATATCTTCCAAGAGGCAGACATTTAAGTGCTACCAAGGGGTTTTGTCACTGTAAAACTTCTTAAAATGAAACTTTACATCTTAATATTAAGGGGAGACATAAATATTCTTTTTACATGTTATTAATTGTTTCTAAGGACCCTATTTGGATAAAATAGTGGAATGGTATAAATCAGCCACGCTCCTATTTTGAGTAAAGAGCTGCTAAATAACCAGTTACAATGAAATAAATGAACTGGGAACAGGAACAGGTTGCTGATTTTGATGATTGTGTGAGATTGCATGTCTGTAATACCCTTTTTGTCCCTGAAGCAGACTGATAAAATTTGTTTTCAGTGTTGTTTCAGTGTCTCCAAAGCGAGCTCTTAATATAAATTTTGGATGAACTAAAATAACTGTCTTTATCTGAACCAAATCTCTCCTCTAGGTGTGTTTGTGTTTTCCTCCATCTCTACAAATGTGACTGTGATGTTTCCCACTGGGGCCGGGGTGGAGGTGCGACTGAGAGAAGGAACCATGACGACCACTGTGCTCCTGCCAGAGGAGTTCAAGGACTCCACTCTTGGACTGCTGGGAAGGATGAATGGAGACAACAAAGATGACCTCGTTCTCAGCAACAGCCAAGTCGTGCAGAGCCAAAGCAATCCGGAGGAGCTGTTCGACTTCGGGGCAAGCTGTATGGAAAAAAATTAAGCTTACTTTTTGCTGTATAATGTTATTTACCCATCAAAACTTCAGAAAATTGAACTAAATAGGAATGAAATTTATGACTTGGGCTTAAGTTGCCCAAATTGTTATTTGCCTAAGACTTGGATTATGTGATAACACAAATAAACTATAATAATACGACACTAAAATAATGTACTTACCATTTTACTGTGTGAACGGGTCGAGTAGCTAATGATTAAAATTCTTTGAAGTCCAATTTACTTAAGGGTCATAGTAGGCAACTGTTAGAGTGAAGTCAGGACTTTGGTCAGCTTTAAAAGAGCAAACTGCAGTCATAAGTACTTTCCTTACAGCAGAAGGTCCCTTGGTTATTGTTCAGGAGGAATTACACACAGGTCACAAAGTTTAAACTCCTTTCACTCCGCCATGCTATGTCATGTGTCATGTCTCCTTCATGTTGCCCTTTCATGGCGGGACAACATAGAATTCTCATTTCATAAAACATCAGCAGGTAATGTTGCTAAGTTTAAAATCTAAGCACTGTTGTGGTGTTAAGTGTGTATTTTTCTCTCTGTCTTTCAGGGGCTGTCGACAACCAGTCTGCCTTGTTCACTTATGATTCAGATTATCTTTTGAATCAATATTTCTATGCTCCCAGGCATGACAGTAGCTTTATTCCAGTGTTTTCTGTCCCTGAGAATCCAGATGATCCATTAGCCAATCAGGCATCTGAGATATGCTCTGGGGAGGGCTCTCAGTTCTGCAAGTATGAGAAGAAAACTTTTTCTACTTTAACTTATTATGATCATTGATGAATGAAATATTATTGTATTTTTATAAAACAAATACCAGTTTCTAAGCCCACCTGTGCTAAAATATTTTCTATCTCAAGTCTGTTAAAGGGTAATAGCATAAATTTTGCATGTTGCTCTAAAGGGAGTTTTTTTCAAGTCAGACAAAATAAACCTGAAGATGCCACATAATGAGAAATGTAGAATGTAGTGTTTTAAGGAGCTTATCTAAATTAAAACTTCAAGTAATTATATCTCTTCAGCTTTATGTAAATGTAAATCATTTTCATAGCAGGAAAATACTTTTAGTAGCATCAACAGATCAATCTAATCAGATCTTCTCCGTCCTGTAGGTATGATATCCTGGTAGGTCGTAGCCCACAAATGGGAAACGCTACCAGGCTTTCTTTCCAGAGTCACATTTCTCTTGTGCAGGATCTAAAGCCAGGTGAGTTAATGAAAAAGTCTGACAATGTATCTATTAAGTATAACAGACAGCATTTACTTGGTTTAACAGCCTCAGTTATCATTAAACTGTGCAGTGATATCCTGTGGATGGCTTTCACCACCAACAAATGGGCAGAAGGAGGGGACCACGTACTTAGCGGGAGCTACGGTGAAGTTTTCCTGCGATGACGGCTACAAACTGAAAGGGTCAGCAGAGCGCAAGTGCCAGAGTAACGGCCAGTGGTCCGGAGAAGAGACAACCTGCAGCGTTTCCAGTAAAATAAAATAAAATAAATAAAGAAATAAATGATGAAATCAATCATGACCAATGATTATGAGCTTCACAAATCAGCAGTGGCAAGTGTGTGAGTGTCTTTATTTGATCATGCATGTTTGCATCATTTGATCCTCTGACTCAGCCTTGAAATGTTCGGATAAAATAAAAAAAAAAATCACTCCTATGATTTGCACAAATGCACAAATCAAATCAAAATTACAGAGATTTTCGGAAAATGCAACAACTTCATTGGCTCTCTAGTCAATATAAGAGGGGAGACCTTCCTTTACTGTAATTCTACCTTCCTTGTTGACTCTGTGAAGTAAATTATATCTATTGAGGAAAGTGGAAAAATCAAACAAAGTAATTTTAATGTTCATAATTTATTTTCAGGAGCGTGTGGTTTAAAAACATCCTTGTCATTTTTCAGGTAAAGTCCCAGGGATTATTGCTGGTGCAGTCATAGGATCCATCGCACTGATTTTAATCATTACAGCAATTGTACTCCACTCCAGAAAACAGAAAAGGTGTAGTACAGTATCTTCAGATAATTTATTGTTAATCTATAATTCAACATTCATTAAATGCACAAAAAATAAAAAAGTGAGGCAATGCTTTGTAACCTCCTGTTTAGGAATGGAAGAAATGTTCTCTTTTCACAGTGCTTATTTTATTCAATATTTTTCTATTTCAGAAAAGCTGCACGGTCACAAGAAACCTACACCTTCTAAACCCAACTCTTGCTTTGCTGTTTTACTCTACATATTTCAACAGTTTTCTTTGTTAACTGATAAAAAAATTGCATTTATTAATTCATGCTCAACACAGAATAACGCAACAGAATTTCTTATTTTGGTTGGAAACATTTTAAAACACAGCCATGATCCTGATGTAAATATATTAAAGGGTTGAGCAAAAGGTCCTTGGACAGTTAAAGAGTAACTACACATGACGCCTTGCATAGCAGGGGAGTATTATCACACTGACTTCTGCAGGTTTACATTTTATCCTGCGTTGCACTTTTGACCACACCCACTATCACTGGGGTAAAAACTACTCGAGGTCAGTTTAATAAAACTCCTCTCAAAGGTGAAACATTAACCATGCAAATCACTGCTGTTTAAACACTCCATTACTGCTAATGTAATGCAATGTAAAGTAAAAAAATAAAGATTAGGATTAAGTTAACTCTGCATCTGTATGTACTGTTTGTGTATTGTCATCTAATGCTTTTGAATATTGTTATACAGTTTATCATTTTCAAATTTGCTGGATAATAAAGTCTTAAGAGAAAGGAATGTTCCCTAGCTTTGTTTTCCATGAGCCATGTGCAGTATTCAATAATTTGGATTTTCTTTGTTTACTCAGCTTTCTGCAAACATACTCAGAAAAAATCAGCACAATGCTGAGGTGTTAATGACCAGCTTTTTGTCTCAGTACTGTTCAGTACTACTGCAGTCATTTTTTTTAAAGCTATTTATCCACAATCGACAGCACAAACTTTAAAAATACCTTAACTTAGAAACAAATACTAAATATTACATCTACTTTTATTCTAACTGTTTTTTATATGAAAGGCAATTATAAACACAGACTACTATAAAATGCAACACAACAGGAGTTTCACACTTAGCTCGGCTAATGTCAGTTTAGCAGCTAAGCTAAGTGTGAAGCTCCTGTTGTGTTGCACTTTAGCTGACATGACCAACAACAATGATGGGTTCAGTTATGTCAAAACAGCATACACTACACATGGATACACCAAACATGAAAATTATTCATCCTTACTTTCAAAATTTACAAATACAGTGAATGTACACCTACAGCTTCAGTGTCATCCTTACAACCTGCCAAAAATGCTGTACATATGCACAAGTGCAAAGATATCCAACTGTCAGTTAAATTTAGACAAAATTTTGTTAAAAAGAGTAAGCTATTTTCATTGAGTAAAAGCCCTATTTAATTTGAAATTAATGACTGTCTTTTCCATATCTAAGCTGTTTTACACCATTTCTAAGCAAAAGTGCTGAAAAAGTATCATAGACAAGTAAAGGGTTGTTGCTAACATGCAGTGGGGTCACTTGAAGAGTTTATTTACTTCACCTACTTGGTGACGTTGTGATTCCCATGTGTATTGCACAATATTTATTTCACTCATACCCTACTCTGTTGCATTAGATGGATGCAGATGGAGAGGCTGTGCAGATATTACCTTACTAATAAACACTTTACCCCTCTGATGGCAAATAGCTTGATTTATTTCTCTAAAGCTCATCTCATCATTTGCACAACATTACATCCATAAAGACGTAGCAGATGTGAAATTCCTCACCACCACTCAACTGCGTCAGTTTGTCAGTCCATCACTTTAACATATTTAACACTCTAATTTGTCCCACATACTCATCACATGACCGTATTTGCTTGGTCTTAAGTTTCTCCTTTTTTCTTGCATTTAGAAACTGGCAGTGACCCTGCTGTTTACTGTGTGATTCTGAATGTACGTGCTGTTCCCTCAAATAACACAAAGCTGTGATTTCTATGGACAAAGGGCACCAGTATGTGACAAGACTGCAGAGGCCACTGCTGAATAAACTGCCTGCTCGCTGCTTCCAGAGTCGCTCACCAACATCTTGTCACGAACTCTCCAGAGATATAAATACAGATAATTAGCATTGTCCCCTCCACGTCCCAGGGCAACGGAGGAGTTACACCCCAGCTCTTGACATACCAAGTCAATCTCACCCCTTAGATCACACTTAATGTTGGACAAGTGTAAAAATGAATCAGCTGGATATATAAAGTGTGTGAGTGGGGTATTACAGATGCCAGAGCAGTCTTTCCTCAGACATCCTGGCCACTTTCTGCTGAGAATAAAAAGTACAGCTGCACTTTTGTTTAGTGTTCAGGTGATCAATCTTGACTTTTTGTCAGGGTGGAGCTACTGGCTTTGCAGTTTCAGCATCATTTTCCCTCATTCTGAGCTTGGTTTTTTAAGGGTATGGGTGAACGAAATAAAATATTATCCCGTCCCATTTTCCGTCGGGATGTGAGCTGGGATCCTTTCCCAAACTGGACGCAGCCGAGCCGCATCTTTGCGCAGGATTTTGGCCTCCCGCCTTTCCTGGAGCCTAGTGATCTGGAATGGCTGGACTGGGCGAAGAGGAGACTGGGATCTTTCTCCTGGCCTGGGTACACACAAACTCCCCTACTGCCTCCATTTATTGGTAGACACAGTGCCGCTCTGAACCAAAAGGGTCCGAGACAGCTGACAGGTGGAGTGTCAGAAATCCAAACTGGACAGGACAGCTGGAGGATCAACCTGGATGTCAATCACTTCTCGCCTGAGGAAATAACTATCACAACCAAGGAGGGTTATTTGCAAATATCAGGTACACTGCTTACACTTCTCTGGTTGGCCCACAAGAAACTTTTGAGATGTGACACTTATTAAATAACATGTTAATGAACTACATAATCAGACCTTGGGCTCAATTTGTGCTTTATCCTATTTGTTTTTTTTTTGTTTTTTTATTACAAG
>JAPZDY010000011.1:11637824-11649208 GCA_029783645.1 Ctenochaetus hawaiiensis
ACATATTAAATAACATTTTAATGAACTACATAATCACACCTTGGGCTCAATTTGTGCTTTATCCCATTTGTTTTTTTTTGTTTTTTTATTACAAGGAAATCATGAAGAAAGGCAGGATGAGCATGGATCTGTGTCAAGATGCTTCACCAGGAAATACAAGTAAGTTACCTCTGAGAATGTGAAGGATTTTGAAAAACAAAAATCCAAATAATTTCAGACCTCTGTGTAATTTAATGCATAAGTGCATTGTATTAACAGTAACAAATAATGAAACTTTTAGCAGACAAGGGGTCAATATAAACACAGATGATAAAGCATCCTACTGAGAGAAAAGGTTTTGTGGTGACATACAAAACAGTCAAAAGTCAAAACTTGCTGTACATAAGATAATGACAGTAGAATGGGTTGCTCAGTTGTTTACAGCTGCGTATTGGCTTGATTTAGTACCTTAGTTGCTGATAAACTTCCCCTTCATTGCTCTCAGGCTTCCACAGGGGGTGGACCTGCAGCATATCAGTTCGTCACTGTCTGGTGATGGAGTTCTGTCCGTAGAGGCCCCCGCCCCTGGGACATCCGTCGGCGACCCGATCAGTGAGATTGTCATACCTGTTCAAATCACACAAACGAAGGACTGTGAAAAGTGAAACCAGTAGGCAGAACTTGAATCTGCACTCAAATGTAGCCCAAGTTGTTTGTAACAACCTAGTCTGTGATTTATTGTAACAAGTTTGTTTTCCTGTTATGAGACACTGTCCAATCATGTTTAATGCATCGTCACAAGTACAGTATCATGCTACAGTTACTTTTGGCTCATTAATAAAAAGCAGACTCATCAATATATTACTGACTCAAAAAAATAATGTATTACTTTTGCTTGTCAGCAAGTTTCAGATATGGAAGCCCTGAAAGGCAAGTGAAAAATTTAGTGATCAATATTTTTTTTTTAACCTGATCTCGATGAGCAAAAACAAATTAAGGTTCTTAAGTCTTAAACACAGAGAACCAGAGGGAAAACAGCTGACATCAGACTTATAAAGTGGTTCAGTGGTTAATTGTTTTTAACCAGCCTTTCAAGGTTTCTGTATTAGACTGACTTGTATCTAATTAATCTAAAATGGGTTTTTCATGCATTTATAATGTCATCACCTCATAAAAAACTGTGTTTACAACTGTAGTTGTGACCTTGCGTAATCAAAGAGTTTGCTAAGATTACGACTGACAATACTGTCCAAAGTGACAGTGCACTGCAGGTTTAATTGTCCCAACAGTAATAGAGTATTTTTGTCTCAAGAACTTATTTACTCTACATAAAAGTGTGCATAATACAGTCATTGTTGTTTCCATATAACAAAGCAACAAAATAAAAAGAGTTGTTTAATTTTTATGCTTTTGAGAAAGGCAAACACTGTAAAAGCTGTAGCATAAATTAATTTTGTGTGTTTTTACTGAAAGTTGTACAATGTTGTATTGTAATGTAGCTAATGTAGCTGTCCTAATATCATAAAATCATCCACAAAATGTATTAAAAAGCTTTTGTTATATTAATAAAAAGAATTGATTTTCTCCTTTAGTGTCTGTCATTACTGATGTTTTTGTTGGCAGATTAGAGGATTCAGAGCAACTGGTTTAATTTGTATTGATTACTCACTTATTGTTTTATTTCTTAATGCTTGCCCTTAGTGTTTGTCACATGATCCACAAGAGGGCACTGAAGTCCTATTTAATGTAATTTTTGGACAGCATTCCCTACAAAAAGACAGTTTTGTTGATAATAAAGATTCCTTATGTCTTTATATCATATTGTGGATTAAATGTGGTCTTTTTCAAGACATGCGATGCCAAATTTCAAAGTACAGAAGCTAAATGCTGGAAAGTGAAGGCTTCTGGAAACATGTAAATAACACATTGTAACAGCAGCTTCTCCTTTGCAAATGCAGTAAAAGCTCAAAGTCAAGAGTAAAAGTCTGGTGCTAAATGGATCTAAAGGCCAGTCTAAAGACGACAGCAACATCTAGTGACAGAAATGGGTATTACATGTTAATGCCCATCAAAGTTTCTGTATTTGTATTTTATGTCAGCACAATTATTAATGCAGAGTTTAAAAGAAGTTTCTCAAAAAAGAGAGGGTACATTGAAGTGAGAAAGGGCTTTATTTGAGATACAAGCACAAATGTAAAGACTGGTTTCTCAGTTTGATTTGTTGATTTTCCAACCAGCAGTTGGCTGTGACATATAAATTAATTAAGTATGCTCTTCAGAATGATTTCAAGTAGTAACAAACATTTTAATATGCAGTAAAGAATTTAAAACAAGATGTTAATAGAAAACAAAAGGGGCAGTATACTAAAAAGTAAAAGGAAATTAGCAGGAGATAGAAGTTAAGTACATCTGACCAAAGACTAAAAGAAATGACTTTTCCCAGATTGCTGTAAAACATTTTTTGCCATATTTGCCATATTACATGTTGCTGCTGGCAGATTAGCCATTAAATACTGTGCCTGTTATTTTCCAAACTGACCCAGAAATGTTTTTAAATAATGGGACCAGAGTTGCTGCTTCAAACATGGGTCGCTTCAGACTCACATACAGATGATCTACTACCAACTGTGTCATCAATTTGTCAAAAGTGACCCAAGTTATTAGAAAAACATTCTGTCCCAAATGTACTATTTCAAATGTAGGCTCACTTTAAGATCACATTCACTTGCTAAAAGAGGCCCACATTTTATTAAGGATATTTGGTCCATATATGCTATTTTGCATGTGGGCTACTTCAGTTAACGTCTGTTTTGCTCAGGCCAGAACAAAGTCAGCAGTACTGCATCATTGCCTAAAGTTGTAATTTATTTTGTTTATGATCTGATTGAGGTACTTTGCAGAGGACATCTATGTGGTTCAGTATGCAGGATTTAGTGACATCTAGTGGTTAAGTTGCATTTATCTCTCCACTCGCTTTGACCTCCTAAACATGTAGGATAACTTACTGTGGTAATGAAACTTGCAAAAAACATGAAGGGGCCACTGTTTAGTTTGTCTTCTCTTGGCTATTGTAAAAACATGGCAATCAACATGGCGGACTTCGTGGATGAGGACCCACTCCCTCCGTAGAGATAAAAAGGCTGATTTAAAGAAAATATAAAACACAAATATTTTCATTTTCAGATAATTGTAAGGTAATGAAAACATACTTTTAAATAATACCACATTTCTTCTATATTCTATAAATGATACTAAATCTTTCACACTGAACCTTCAATATTGCTATTACTAGTGCTAGTAGCTGCTGCTACTTAGCAGCAGCTGTGGCTGTGATGACAATGCATTTGATACGCTAAAATACGTACATTCAGCACCATGGACAGAGACTGTCGTGAAATGTTTGTCTCTGTCGCCCTCAAGTGGCCATATACAGTACCAACAAAAAATAACATTTGCTTCATTACTATCAAATGTGTGTAAGAGAGAATTGTTACAGGCCACAGAGGAAAACAGGAGATTCTTGAATGAAAAATTAATTTTCTTTTTTCATTGCACTTAAATGCTTTTTTCCCCAGAAAGTAGAAAAGGTATCATAAAAGTATTTCATTTTTAAAAATCATGACATTGTAGTAATTTAAGATGTAGATGATTTGGCTGAAATGTATGATAGTAGTAATAGTAACTACTTAAATTTATTATTATTATTATCATCATTATCATTATTATTAGTATTATTTTTACTGATTTACAAGGAGGGCTATGCAGTACGTAAGTGGGTTTTTTATTCCCACCATTAGTTGGTCTGATTTCAATAATGATATTTATGATTTGTAAAATAATCTGATGTAAAATAGCTTCAGCTCTGTCGAGATGTGCCTGTAGTATTGCGGTGTCTCTTTAAAGGAAGGGGGAGTGTAGAAGAGGGACAGAGGAAAGAGATGAATAGAAGGCACCAGAACCACCTACCATGACCAAGTGCGCTGCAAATGTAGGACAGAAATTCGAGTGGAATACAAACGGATCATCAAGCGACATTTTCGAGGAAAAACCATGTTGGGATGTGCCTTATCTGATTCAATTATTTTTAAATGTGGTACCACATGCGATCATTGGAACACAGGAAAAGTATTTTTTCTCCCAAACAATTCTAGCATTTTGAGACGGAAAAGGAGAATGGCAGTGAAATACATCCCCGTGCTATCTTTCTCCGATTATCAATGGTAGGCATTGCATAATTCACCCTTATCCACCGGAGCCATTTGGTTCCTCCTCTTTGGGAAGAGGGGGACGCCAGAAAAAAAAACGACTACATCCAGTAGCTGCCTCCTCGGTGGTGCCTGCAATTGTTTGGCAATGCCCTTTTCTCTCTTAGGAAGAACTTGCAGACAGTAGCGTGGGGAACAAGCAGTGGAAGGATGCATTTACAGCTGGATGTGTGCTGCATTCAGGGAGATTCGGCAATAATAGCAGCTCTAGCAGAAACAGCAAGTGCGGCGGGCCTGGGAAGCACCCAGCCCCACTATCTCCTCCTTTTCCTCCCCCCCTGCAGGACCATGCTTGCGTGAGGGATGAGGCTGTGCACAGGGACACCAGGCCAGAGCTGCGGCCTACTTCTCACAAGAGCCGGTCTCTCGACTGCAAGATTTGTGAACACATTGCCACCATCAAATCAGCATCTTTGGTACGCAGCTCCCGCTCTCCTGCGTTTGCATAGAAAAAAAATACGTGTGTATGTGTGCGCGCCCGCGCGTGAGTATGTGTGTGTGTGTGTGTGTATGTGTGTGCGTGCTTGCGCGTGTGTTTTAGTGTATGTGTGCGTGTATGGCGGCGGGGGGCGAGGAGGGGAGGGAAGGGGTGTCTGTGTTCTCAGCTGTACATCTGTAGTCATGGCAACCAGATCCTGTTAATGGATGTCATTTTTTCCATCCTCAGATTCCCTCTGCCTCTGCTTTTATGTGTGTGCATTGCATTTCTATGTATTCCATATAAATTTGCCCGATGTCTACTACCAAGTGAGAATTTTGATTTTGTCAGATTGTAACTGATGCATTTCCACAGCTTCTCTCATAATCTTAAACAGTCCTTTTACAGATTAGTCTCTTGCCTATAGTGGCATCATACAAATGTAAATTATTCATCAGAAATGGTCTTGAAATGGTTGATTGATTAATTCATGTTGCGTTATATAATCAAGAGTTGATTCCAATCAGTATGAATGAGTATGAATGGGATTAAACAGCAGAGCCTCTGAATTGATGAACTTCACCTCCTTTGTGACACTGATGCTAAAAAAGCTTTAATACTTTCCACCCAGACTTCTGTATTATTTATAGACTCTTGCTAGGCTCTTGTGTTACTGTGAATATTTAGTAATCTGTAAACAGGTTACTCTTTAGCTTGAAGAATGGTTGTTTGCACCTCATATCATCTGGTGTGTTCTTAGGCTGTAACCTCTGACTTACCAGCTGTCTGTCTTCTTTTTTTCGTGTCCAACATGGCAGTTGTTTCTCTCTGCCTGCTCTCTTTCTTTTACTTTTGGCTTCCTGTGTTCCTCTTTGTAGGTCATCAGGTAGATCCAGGAGCATGAGCAGGACTTTGAGCTGCGGGAGCAGATGTCTGGGTATAAGCGCATGCGGCGGCAGCACCAGAAGCAGCTGATCGCCCTGGAGAACAGGCTAAAGGCCGAGATGGATGAGCACAGGCTCCGGCTGCAGAAGGAATTAGAGACACAAGCGAACAACACTTACATTGAGCTGGAAAGACTGGCCAAACGCCACGCTGCTCAAACAGACAAAGAGGTACAGCCTGGTGTATTTATGAATGGAGTGATTTAATTCACTT
This sequence comes from Ctenochaetus hawaiiensis, assembly GCA_029783645.1. Taxonomy (NCBI): domain Eukaryota; kingdom Metazoa; phylum Chordata; class Actinopteri; order Acanthuriformes; family Acanthuridae; genus Ctenochaetus; species Ctenochaetus hawaiiensis. The sequence continues at coordinate 11,643,645 of JAPZDY010000011.1, forward strand.
CAAGCCAAACTTGTGTCTGAGGATCTACGCTGGCTTTTTTGACAGTCAGGAGATCAATGAGGGGTGATAATTTGAATATCTGAATGTCTCTTCACAGATGAAGTCAGTTGCAGCTGAAGAAAAGAGGATCCAGCAACAGATTGTTGCTCAGCAGAAGAAAGAGCTGACTACTTTCTTAGAGAACCAGAAAAAGGAGTACAGGCTTTGCAAAGACAAGATCAAAGAAGTAAATATCATGAACAAATGCATAAAGTTGATCTCATACTTGAAGTTCAACATGAAACATATTTTCCGAGATAATACTCACTCTGTTGTCTTTTTTTCTATGTGGTTTTTCTTTTCCGGTGGGTTGCAGGAGATGAGCGAAGACCCTTGTACACCCAAGGAGGAGAAGCAGGAGCGTCTGTCCAGGCACAAAGAAACAATGCAGCGCTCTCAGGCTGAGGAGGAAGCTCATCTGCTGGCCCAGCAGAGGCTGGTCTACGACCGGAGCTGCAGGGCCCTCAAACGCCGGAGTCTGCTCAGGAGGCATGAGTTTGAGCAGGAGCAACTAAGAGAGGTAGTGGAACTTCCTGACACTACAAAATGTAATTTGTAATCCATGTTTGCAAACAGTCTCAGCCAGTGCAGTGATTTCAGCACATAAAGTAAATAAATCAGCTTTGGCGCAAAGGCAGAATTTGCGTATTTTGTCATTAAAAATGGTATTTCACTGAACTTCTTGTCCCAGGAACTGAACAAGAAGAGGACCCAGAAGGAGATGGAGCATGCCCTGATGATCAGGCAGGATGAGTCCACGCAGGACATGGAGCGCAGGCAGCTGCAGATGCTGCAGAAGCTGCGTGTGGAACTCATGCGGCTGCAGCACCAGACGGAGCTGGAAAACCAGGAGGAGTACAACAGCCGGCGGCAGAGAGAGCTGCACAGGAAACACACTCTGGAGCAGCGGCAGCAGCCCAGAAACCTCAAGGTAACCGGAAGTTTCTCTTTGCCATTATGGGTTAAAATGAGGTTTTAACAGTTTGTTTATGAATGGATGTGATATTCTTGATGGGTACTATTTAGTTACATTGGAGAGAAGTAAAAGCTTACTTTCTGAACTTTCTCTCACAGCATGCAGAATAAAATGTTCATTGTAAACAAATTCATTGCTGAATAAATTATTCAGACAACTTAATCTGCTTCAAAATGATTTCCCATCCTATTGTAACTTGAGAAACTGAAATTAAATGCATGCAGGTTGCTGATGATTAGCCTGGGTTGATTTGTAGAGAGACGCTGTTTTATTTTGCATCCATGCAAAAATGAAAACAAATCAGTAACAAAAGAGTTTGATTAGTGATTGTGTTAAACCCTTGAAATGTATCATGAAAGACCAGGACACCCACATTTATTTCTCATTTAACCCTCTCCCAGACGTTGGAGATGCAGATCAAGAAACAGTTCCAGGATACTTGCAAGGTGCAGAACAAGCAGTACAAAGCTCTGAGGAACCATCAGCTGGAGGTCTCACCCAAAGGCGACCACAAGACCATCCTGAAGAGCCTCAAAGAAGAACAGACACGCAAGCTGGCCATACTGGCGGAGCAGTACGAGCAGAGCATCAACGAGATGATGGCTTCACAAGCGGTAGGAGGACCCTGAAGCAACTTGTTAGGAATAGCAAAAGTGGAACTCATTCATCATCTGTTTGTTGTAATTTTATTTGTGCAACATATTAGCTCCTCATCCACCAACTGCATGTGCATCAGCTTCTTTCAACTTCATTACATATTAAGATTTCCAGCAGTTTAGAACAACAGTCATTTAGTCAAGCTTTTGCAGAAATTGGTGGTCTGTAGTTTGGTAAACGAGGCTCAACCTTCTCTTGTTGTTAATGTGTTTTTAACTATCTTCGTCTCGCTGGGTCTCTAGATGCGATTAGACGCAGAGCAGGAAACGGAGTGCCAAGCTCTGAAGCAGCAGCTGAAGCAAGAGATGGAGCTCCTGGACGCTTACCAGAGAAAAACCAAGTCACAGATGGAGACCCAACACGAGCGAGAGCAGCAGAAACTTGAGCAGAAGGTGTCCATACGAAGAGCACACCTTGAACAGAAGGTAGGTTTAAGATCGAAAACTTTTTAAAATACTTTAAGTTAATTCAGAGTGATACCATATTGTTAAGAAAATGACCCCAGGACAGGTAGGCAGATAGATGAATGTCCACAAAGACACCTCAAAATGTTGACAACACTATTGAAGCAGCAGTTTTGGTGGAAGACTTTACAATTTAATGTGCTGCTAGTGGCCCCTAGAGGCTGCAAAATTATTACAACCACAAATACAAAAGTGGTGTGGGTAAGAAGTTGGGTTCCTTTGGCTTAAACATGCAAGTTCACTGTTGGAAAAACAGTGGGGGTCCTCTCAGTTCCTAATGGTTGGGTGCACTGGTAGGGGTGGAACTTAAGTTGGGGGTGAACCTCCCATGTGTTGCACCCTCATCCTGGGTGAAGCTGTGGCATGTGAAAAGAATCAGCTGGTGACTCAGTAGTTCTTTGGCCCTCTTCAGGTCAACAGTAGAGTTAGTAAAAAGGACTGCAGTACACAGGGAAGTGGGCCTTTAAAACCTGCAGAAAACTGGGCACAAAAAGGGGAAGCAGTTTTCTTCTGGTGGTGCCAGAGGAAAAAACACTGTACCATTAAAAGCTGTTGTTATTCAAAAGCTTGGATTTCTCATTGTTACATGAACAGCAGACACCAAAATTGTGTGCAGAAAATACAATAAAAAATTTGGAGCCAGACTCTAAAATCTCAACAAGTACTGGATGGATTACTGTGAAATTTGGTCCATACATTTATGTCTCCCTGGGGACTATCCAGTTCTTTGACTTATGACCTAATACTTGCATGTCGTTTCTGGTAGCGTCAGCTGTAATTAGCAAAGTGAGCATTGTGCTAGTTAGCATACTTTATCCTGTTAACATAGTAAATTAGGGTGTAGATCATTGTGAACACTATACCTACTAAAATCAACATGCTGTCAGTGTCATTGTGAGCATATTAGCGTGCTAAACGTAGCATTTAGCCTAAGGCATGAACGTAATGACACCTCACAAAGCAACTAGCTTGGCTGTTGACATGCAAGCTTGTTTTGTTCCTTTTGATCCCATTAATACACAACTTGTAGAATCTGTAAAGTGACCTTGGGTACCCTGAAAGACTCTATATCAATTAAATGTATTATTATTATCAGAGAGTACTGAAGTTGTAACCTTTCCAATTGACACACACTGGGCTTGCACATTTAATGAAGGTGACACAGAAATGTCCATAAAGCCATGGTTTTACAGCAAAGGAGGAAACATACATTCACAAATGACTCTGCCTGACTAAATATGTTTTTCCCTTTTTTAAAAACACGTCCAACCGAAATAGAAAAGGTTTTACCTCTTTAAAGCAAGACAAACAAGCTGTACAGTTTAGTGCTGAGGAAATAAAACAAATCATTGCTCTCTGCCAACTGGATTTTTAAGAAAATTCTGTATGGCAAGTGGAAAATTCATTCTTAGGTTACCAGGATGCGCCTAATATTCTTTCATGTGCTGATTATTTTCTTGATAGGGCTGACTGATCATTTTTTTGGGGCTATAAAACACCTAAAAAGGTAAATAAAAAAGTATTGTTTGGCCAACTAATAGCCACTGTGTGACAAAGGTAGTAGGCAAAACATCAAATTTGAGAAGCAGTACACAGTATGTCTGACAGTTTTGCTTGAAAAACTACTTCAAGGGTTAACCAATAATTCTCATACTTTTATTATGAATTATTGTGGTCAGAGGGATCCTGTGGGTTGGATTCAAACATGCTCATCAGGAGACATTCGGTGCACCTGTGCCGTTCTCCCTCAGCTGATGGTAATCAGTCTGGCTGAGAGGTCATATGAGGAGACTGGTGTTTCCCTGCTCAGTTAGTTGTGTGTCTCCAGAGAGTCAGCACTAGTTTATTGTCTGTGTTTCTTCCTGTGTGTTTGAGATGAATTTGTGTTAGAAGTGTTTTTTCTTTATTTTAAACAGTGGGGGGGGATTCCTCTTTCAGCCAGCTTCTATTTCATATATATTATAAACCCCCATTCAGGTTACTTGAGTGAATTAATGTGGTTTATATTCCCACAGAAGCATTTCAGAACACAAGAGAATAATTTTTACTCTAGGCAGAGAGCTTTTGTGATGTTTTAAATTTGCCTCCAGATCTCAGCTGTTTTTATTTTTTTTTAATTGTCCATTCATCACATGCCTTTGAACAGTGTCCAAGAAATACCCTCAGAGAATTTCTTCAAATTTAGCACAAAACATCCACTTGCACTCAACAATGAGGTGATTAGATATTTGAGGTCAAAGGTCAGAGTCACTGTGACTTAACAGAACAAGACTTTGGCCGTAACTCAAGAATTTGTACAATGATTAAGATAAAATTTCAAACAAATGACTCATGGAATAAAAATGATGGTGTGATTACATTATATAACTAAAAGGTCAAAGGTCAACTTTACTGTGACATCATGCTGTTTTGCAAAAACAGTTTTCTGGTTATTTTGCAATGTCATTAGTAAGGAACAGAAAGGATGACTGTGACGATGTTTCATATTTGGTCTGATGTTGAAATGATGACACTGAATTTTAGTCTCCACCACTGAAACTGTGGTGACTGTGTAGATCTTCTGTGCTGCCCGGTTGAAGATGTTTGTAAAAGCTCCATGTTTTAGAATTTGTATCAGCATTCAAATTAAGAGTTTTTAAGTCCACCACAAGCTTACTGGTTTAGCTGATGTTAAATTTAAGGTAATTGTTGTTGGACCATGTGATGAAGCTTTCTATCAGTCATCTGAACTCCTCTGTTAAAGTACTCCCTAAGGTCAGATAGCACGTTTTTCATTTGATGTTATTTATAGGACTTATTTATTTCTAAAGAGAGATATAACTTATATTCACTTATACTTTAAAAATGTTACCTTCCATCAAATTCCTTTAAAGTCTTCACAACATATATTATAGGAGTCCGAACAGACGTGGAGGAAAACTGGACTTTGACTGGTTTGCAGAGGCATTTATTTTGTCAGTGTAACAATATAACTGTCATTATGTTCCCCGATCACAGATTGAAGAGGAACTGGCCGCACTTCAGAAGGAGCGCACGGAAAGGATCAAACACTTGTTGGAACGTCAGGACAGAGAAATTAGCAGCTTTGACACAGAAAGTAGAAGCCTTGGCTTTGGAAGCCTGGGATCTCTGGACTTCCCCAAAGAAGACAACAGATGAAAGTGGATTTATCTTTTAGAGGACAACATATCCGTGCCCTTTTCACATCCACTTGACCGTCTGTCACATCCGCGGTGGCAAAGCTGGATAACTTTCTCTCTTGCTTTTCTTCTCTCTTACATAGATATTGCATCTTTGAACGGAGGCGTCGACGTGCAATGAGAACTGCTTTTGTGAAACTTGAAGGGGGAAAGTGAAAACAAAAGAATTTACAACAACAACAACAACATGTCAATAAAAATCAAACCTAGTCAGTGTAACTCAAAACT
>JAPZDY010000011.1:11654177-11676709 GCA_029783645.1 Ctenochaetus hawaiiensis
TTTTTTTTTTTTTTTTATTTTTTTTTTTTTTTTTTTTTTTTTTTTTGCAGAAAGCCTCTCAAGGAGAAATGGCTGAGCTCTTCTGCAAAGTGACAGTCAGTGACGTCCCTGACCCCAACATCTCCGGCTTGGAGCCTTCGGAGAGGATAGCGAGCATCTCCACGCACCTCCAGTCCTTCTTCCCTCATTTCAAACGGGTGTACGAGCAGCAGACAGACTTACAGGCGCCAACGAGCCCACTGCTGGCCCAGCTCAACGCCATCAGCGTTCAGAGCAAGCGCCTGGCTGCTCTCGTGAACAGCTTTTATCAGAGCCTCTTTCCAAACCTGCCAGTGCCGGAGCCAGCAGGGGGGCCGACGACACTACCTCCACCTCAGAACATCTTCCAGCAGAAGGTCTACGGCTGCGTGGTCCTGAAGACCTACAAGGAGTTCCTGTCGAATGTTTCCAGAGAACTGAGGACTCTTAAACACAAAGTGTGCAGGAGGGACATAAACACACTCTTCTTCTGAGGATGACCTAAGGCTGGCCTTAGACAGTCTACTCTCAACAACACTTGTACTCACTGGGTTGATAAAGACTTAAAAAAGATGAGTGAGTATGAAGGTGGCTGGTACATCAGTGTTATGAAGCCTATTTATGGTATTTAATATTTATTTTCCTGTGTGTTTCTGATGAGAGGAGTGCTGTTGAAAGATCAAGAGTTTAGAGGTATCTTTATGCAAGTGGTATATATTTAATTTGTTTAATATGTTATATAAAAATCTTCTTTGCTGGTGTAAACTTATTTGCTGGTGTACAGAATTATTAAAAGATACTTTGAGGCCGAACTACTTTATCCTTAATTCTTTGCTTCAGTAATGTTGATTTCAACAACATGGGAGTGTCTGGAAAAAAAAGACCTTCTTAAAAAAGAAAAGTCATGCATTACATGTCTCTTCTTATTTGCTGGACTTAATGTGGGTTTGTACACAGTTAACAAATATGTTTGGTTTTTGATAAGTGAAATAAAATATAAAAAAAACAGTGTAACTTGTCCTCGATGCATCATATGCTGTGTTCTGCAAAAGAATAAGTCCATCAAAAGGGGTTAAAAGAAAATCAGGAAGCTGCTGAGACGCTGACTGTGTGATATCAGCTCAGAGTGACGCATGTGTTCGGCACAAGGCTGCATCAGATAGGAAAGATTTCATGAAACTGGCGGGCTGTCTGGTCAGTCACAAGGTGTGTGTGGGTGTGTGTGGGTCAGATAACTGTATGTGTGGTTTTGTACACTTGCAGCTTCAAATAGATGAGGATGCGAGCCTGTGAAAGGTGGGTTGCGGAAAAACAACAGACGATGAAATCATGCAGAAAACCCCCTTTTTTATATAAAAGTATATGACCAACAGACAATGCGTGTGAATTTGTCATGTTTATTCACATATTTATAACATAGAAACCATTTTTTTCTTGTTAGAATGAAGTAATGCCTAACTAAACTTTCCTCAGATCACAAGCTGTCAGGAAACTGGAAGTAGATGGGGGATTCACTCTAGGTCATGAATCAAGTTCCCTGTTATAACTCTGCTTTATTTAAAGCACAAACACAGAGGGTACCTCAGGGCAACAGTCATTCTTCAGTCTGCATTATTCATTTATTTTCACTGCCAACTTAATGCTTTACAAGACCTCAGAGAGCTGTAAAGATACAATATTTGTGTGCATGCAGAAACCTCAGACTTGTCACACTCCTCACTTTGACCCTGCTGTAGTTGCTGCAACCACTGATCCACCTGTTGTCAATCTATAGCACATCACTAAGTGTTGCATTTGGTCAAATGTGTTGTTTTCTATATGGGGCTCTAGCTGGGTGAAGGATGAATAACTTGAGCAGTTCACATTTTGCACACATTCCATCAAAAAGTGACTGTAAAAAGAAGAGTGTGCAGCTTTGTGAGCCTTAAGCTCATTGCTCACATCACTGCAATTAAGCTAAAAGTGACAATGCTAGTATGTTAAGGTTTAGCAGCTTTTTTTTGCCATGTTCACGATCTTAGTTTGCATGAGAAATGCATGTATTTGCTAATTAGCACTAAACATGAAGTGCAACTGAGGCTGATGGGAATTTCATATGTTTGCTCATAAACCAAAGCTGATAGTGCAACTTGATGGTGGTGCTACACGTCAAGGGATCATCAATTTAATTCATCACATGCAGACGTGTGTGTTTGTACCAAGTTTTTCTGGCATTTCATACAAATATTTTTTTTTAGAAATCTTAATGATAATTGTAAAAAAAAATTAGCTCAGGGTACCACTACAGAAAAAAGTCAGACTCACCAATTTCACCTGAATGCATCATCTGGTAACATGAATGTCTGTCCAATTTTTTTCCAAATCCATCTGGTGGGCATCAGTGTCATTACAAAAGTAATTAGCATTTACCCTTTCAGGACCTTGATTATCTGTGCATAATTTCATATCAATCCATCCAATTATCTCCAAAGTGACAAACAAAAAAGTGGACTTACAAGCAGAGCAATACTGTCATCCCTAATAGAAGCTTTAAAAAAAGCATGATGACCAGGTCTTATAAATTTAAATAGCCTTAGAGATTTTTATGAACGGAAAATACATATCACGCTGCTGGTAAATGAGTGACCCTGAAGATTTGTAGCAATATTTCTCTAAAGATTCAGGGGATTGGCCAAAAGATAAATATGCAATATGACGTAAAGTAAAAAAGTAGAACTTTTACTTTTTAAGTTTTACAAAGTAAAAATCTAAATGATACAATGATAGAAACTGCATCATACGTTTTCTTTTTTAATTTAATGCAGGTTCATTATCATTTAACATGCTATACATAGTTTGGCCTGTGGAGGGCAGTATTTACCCATGACTGTAGAGTGAAACTCAAGTGAATCAGAAGTGCTGATCAACAATTGTCAACAGTCTATCACTTGTCATTTACAAAAAATACTCAAAAATAAAGAAACCCCAAAGACTCACTACTTGTTTGTACAGCAAACAAGCACCAATCAGATACTGCCTCTAAGCAGATAATCTTGCATGGCAGCACTCCCATTTCCTTTTTATCAGAAACATGAACATGAACATCACAAACTGACGTCAGATCTGTTTCATAGGGTTTTTATTGTGCAAAGGTTGTGTGCAGAGCATGCACCAAGTGTCGCATTCATATATGAATAAAAGGCATTTCAAACTATTGCATTATTCTTATTAGACACATCCAGATACATTTCAAGATAAACTTAATATCCCTGATTATTTTGAGTTATTGATATATGGCATTGACATTTTCAAAGGCTCTTCAAACATACATATTTGCATGCAAGGAGTCTTATTGTCTGCTTCTTCAGACATGGATATTTGATTATTGCTTAGTCGAACTACTAACAGGTTGATTGTTATTTGATTATCATATATTATTGCTTGTGATTACATAAACTACTTGTGGTAGATCTGCAGTATACATGTTTTCTTTGAATTTGCATAGTTATTCAAACATGAGTAAGGCATATATTCATTGCAAGCAATAATCAGGTGTAGGGAAGAGAACATAGTTATTGTTACAGTGAAATTTTGATTATGCGTCCTCGGATTTCCCAGAGTTAAAGCACACTTTAGTGTACCATCCTCACTTACACAAGGTTGTTGTGTCCATGTTCAAAAAGCGAATGCTCATTCTTGATTCGATTTCAAAGCCATTCAGCAACTAAAGAGAGAGAATTCAACAAAGATGAATAAAGTCATTGATGAAAGTGATAAGATTGACTTTTTATTGAGATTTTGCCAAAACTAAATTCCTACTTTCGTTAATCAATAGGATTCATATCAACAATGGTCACATATTTTAAATGCATTTCAAAATAAGGCAATAAACTAAGAAACAGGTTTCAGAAAATATAAATTCTCTCTATATATGATGGTGCATATTCGGTGTACCAACCTTTAGAAAATGCTCAAATGTGATTCCCTCATAGAATTCATCAGGTTCCTACATGTGAATAAGTGAAATTACTGAAGATGTGCAGACACACAGTGAATCCTACCTAATGTTATCTTAAAATACCTCAGCATACGTACCATGTGACCCATTGAAATGCTGGCCACTTCCAGCATGGCTGCATCGGCAATGCTTTTAGCTGTGTTCTTCTCCAGTGTCTCGCTGAGAGATAACAGCTCCTCCACCACCTGGAAACAGTTGAAATTACCAAAAATTACTAGAGTGGCTAAAGGACTCAATTCACAGAGCCATCCTAGTGTCAACCATAAAAATAAAGGTGACATCAGGGGTCTCCATAAACCCCTGATTTCACAAGGCTCACTGGCTACCAATTAAGGATGGTGCAATCTTAGAGGATCTGTATCTTTAATCATTTTTCTAAACTTAGCTGAGAATGACCAAATGAAAACAGACACAGCTAACAGTAAAACCTTTGTGATTATCTCATGGTGACACATGACTGTGTGCTGAGTTCATTCAAAAGGTTTAAAACTCCATTTTTCTGTCTCCACAGAGGTGAGCTGAAGCTTACGTGTCTGTACTCCTCCAGTGTTATCGTCCCATCGTTGTCTGTGTCATGCATGTTGAATAAAACTGCAGAGAAAAACACAACAACAGCACATCAGTCTAGCAGCTCAGCGTCAGCTGTAGCTAATGTCGAGCATGTGAGTGTGGGATTTGTTTCAGGACACACATCTCAGTTTCTCCCTCCTGACATTCTCACGCTGCTCCTCGGTTATGTGAAGCGATGGCGGCCTGAAATGGGACATGACCACCAGGAATTGCTCAAAACCAATCTCCTCAACCGTTCCCTCACCATTCTGACGGAAGTTTCTAAAAAAAACAGAGACAGAGCAGATCTAACATTTTATACTGCAGTTAATGTTTGCATGTATAAAGTCAGAACAGAGGAGTAAAAGAAAGTAATTTACAGCAACTTTTGAGCTCTCATGGCTGTACCTTCTGTCGAAGAAGGCCTCTACGATCTGTGATCTGATGGGATTGCATTCTAGATCTGGGATGTAGTTGAAGTGATCTCTCCTAAAGGCACAGAGAGGATATTATAAGGAGTGTTGTGTGTGTGGTGTCACACAGCGCTTAATTGCAACTTAACAAGCCTGTTAAGCAGGTTTCCAGTTGAAAAGACAGTAATTTGCTAAAAGAAATAAATCACATAATAGCTACAAAGAAACTTGAATGTGGCAGTGAAAATTCAAAAGCCTGCTTGAATAGCGTACAAATAAACTCACCGCAGAGTTTCTTCATTGTGGCTCAACTGCTTGAATCTTTTATGCAGGACTCCGATCTGTTCGAGTGAAACTGAAAACAGAAAAGAGGCTAACCTGTAGAACTTCAGCTCCTTCTTGTACATGCATAAAAAGGCTAAACGCCTCTAAAAACAGGGAGACACAAAGTATTTATTAAAACTCTTTAAAGCAATTAGACTTTAATCATGTCAGAAGATAAATAAGTGAGTTGTTTGTCAGCTTCTTGGTCTCTCACAACTTTTACTGGCTGCTTTCGAGGAAGAGGATTTGGATATTCATATTTTATGTAAAACACCTGATGCGGTCTGCCGTCCTGCAACCCTCTTTCATGAGACAACTAAAACAGCGTGAGTGGCATGTAGAAAAAAACTGCCCTCAGTTCAGTTTATCTTCTCTTACACTGTTTTGTCAAAACTTTCAATACAGTCTCTCATCTATTATTAACAACACCCTCCTGCTTTAACTGGGTAAAGTTACACTTCCATTAAGTTGCAGTGTAAATTATTTATAACTGGGCCTACTGCACCAAATACACTGTTTCTTTTTCCTTGGACACAGAGATGTTGCACATGTGCTATTATCTACTAAAGGCAAATAATGATCATCTGTTTGTTTCACACGTTAGACATGACGTTCAGATGACTTGATTTCCCTTTAAGACAAGACTGAATTATTATTAGATTGAACTAAAATTATATTAGTGGTGCAGTGCGCTCAGACTTTCACACCTCCTTTATATCTGACTGATGCATTCAGGAAACAAACGCCAATGCAAACAATAAAAAGACGATTACTCACAGCCAGTCTTCTCCGCCAGATCAACGTACTCTGGTTGACCAGGTGAGGACTGTAGTGCACCCATACCTGCAACAAGCTCCCCCCTTATGCAGTCCCGTTTTAATTGGGACCCAGGTCGGGTCAGAAATGAACCGAAACTGTTGAAGTTGAACCGGATCCCAGTTGATCACGTTTCAGGATCATCCATCTCCATCTGACCGGTTTGTGTGACAGACTCAGGGCTCGCGCCTCTCGTCCCCGCGCGGTCGCCAGGCAGGTCTCATCCTCTGCAAACGGCGCAGGCTACTTCCGCAACTACCGGGCTGATGACGACACACGCGGAGGAACAACAGGCTGCAGTTTCAATTATTAATCCGGAGGGTTTTTATTTGTTTAGGCTGCCACTATGTAACCTGTTTTATTTACACAAAGGTGATGATAAAAAAAAGATTTTAAAGGATCAGATGGAAAAATATTCGTTCTCCAGGAAAAATGCTCCGTATCACTGTTTTTTCCATTCAATGTTTGTGGACTAATATTACTGCTGCGTTATTGTGTGCAACATTTTCAGTGTTTGTGGTTTAAATTATTTACTGTTGGGACGTAAAGTCTATAACAGTGCATCATATTATGTAAGACCCTCATATGTCACTGTCCACTCAGAACCGAGCTACTTTTTCTGAGCTCGGTGGGTTTTAAATCATTCATTTATCATAAGACACAGAATTTTGTAAACCAAAGAAATTTCAGTTTTTCAAAAATATACAAATTAAAAATGAACAAATATGAAGATTGATAGTTTTCACTGGAAAGAAATAACAGAAATAAAAACGTGTAATCTGAAGTATAACTGGTAACTAAAGGACACTGTAGGACATGTAGTTAAATGAAAAACTAAAATGTGGCTCACATTGAATTAGCATTAAATGATCAAGAAAAGTACAAGTACATCAAATTTGTCCTTAAATAATAATAATAGAATAACTTTTAAATTCGTAGCATCTTTGAAAACAGAGTTAACAAAGTACTTTGATAGAGAAAGCAAACTGCATGACACTTTGGAAGTCAATACGAGAACAGAAAACCAAACAGAGACAAGGCCAGGTTAAGAGGAAGTAAAGATATATTTATACAAAAGGATAAAATAAATATGCAAAACACAAAATGTCAATATAAGAAAAGAACAAACAAATACACATAGAAAGAATAAAACAAGAAATAGATAACATCACATAGCAATGAAAAGAAAAAATGAACCAAAGCACTTCATTTAATGTACTTACTTACATTCCAACACTTCAGATATCACAATGCAGGCTAAATATCCATGATATTCAATGTGACAGTGATATTGTAGCAAACTCTACTGAAATATATAAAAATAGATATTTTATTTTTTAAATGTTACACAGGTTTGCATCAGAATGAATTATGACCAAAATGATCAAACATGTAAAGCTAAAGTGTTGGAAGAACTACAATAATATACAATATACTGATTAAATCCTACTCTATTTAAAGTAAATGTGCAGCCATTAAATCGTGGTATTTTGCTTAGAATAAGGTCATAGAAAATGGCCTTAGAAAACATTCACTTCAGGCTCCATTTAGCAGCCTTCCAGGAGCTTTTGATGACATTTCATGATCTTCATCAATCAGCAGGTGGAGTCAAAGAAATGCAGACATTCAATTGTTTGGGTTTTCTTGTACTTTAAGTACTTTCTCACCCTCATTGGCCTAAAAGTTTAGGTTTAAAGTGCCTTCTTGACCTTAACATAAAAAAATAGAAGTCTGAATAGACAACTAAGAATGCTGCTGCAGGATGTTGTGTAGTGTTGTAGCGTTAATTAAAATATTTGCTGCCAAACTGAAAGGACTTCTTACACTTTGAAGTCGATACTGAAATATCTGCATTCATTAGAGCTCTGCTGGCAAGCTAAACTTAACCTGCATTCACTTTCAGATCCAACCTTTAAAAACAACATTTGCAAACACAAAGAAATGTTCCTTTGATTATCAAACAATTAAATCCTCAGGTAAAAAGCTGCTGCATTGGGAATGAGGCACCTCAGGCCACTGTGCTCTGGAAAAAAACCTGTTGTGACACTTGTTGTGTTGGGGTGTGGCCTGAAGTTAACAAAACAAGTTTACCATGTTTGAACACCAGAAACCACAAATGATTTGGCAGTTAGCAACAAGTTTCTGCTCTGTATGACTCACCCTTGCATAAGAAACCTTAACACCTATAACCTGACACAAAAAATACTCAGACATAATGCAAAGAGGGGTCACATTATTCACATGTTCTGCATGAGGAACTTAATTAAGCTCCAGTGTCAAAAAGCAAAATAAAAATTGCCAAGTTGTCTGCATGATCTTGAAGAGTTGAGTCATCCTTTGTGCAAACTGTCAGTTAAATGTGGGATTTCATGAAAAAAAGTACTTATGGTGCATTTAAAGTTTATTCTATTTACAATCTAGTTTGACTTTGTACTGCAGCTGTACTGCAGCACTGTTAAATGTGAAAAGTTTAAATGATCACAGCTTGATGACTGCAGTGCTCTGATATTTAAGCTTTGACAACAGTGAAAAAAGTTATATGTTAATTATGATACTAATTAAAACTATGCAGTACTGAAACACACCACATGGTGGTAGCATTTTGTTAACTATGCAATGAAACACCAGTTTCTGAATATAAATAAACATGCAGTATTTATCCAGAGCCACTTAAAGCACATAATTTATGGTTTCATAGCAAAATATTCTGTTTACATGAAATGAGTTGAAGTTATTGTTGATCACATTGTTCTCTTTTTCAGTATTGCATAAATAAATCATGTGCCATTGAGGCTTTGTGCAGGTCTTTATTAAACTGTAATTAGCTGATCCCAACCTGTCCTGTTGCACAGCTGTTTCCAAAGCTGTCGAGCCTCTCCGTCTGTAAGCGTTGTCCTCCAGCCATGAGCAATAGCTGTCACAGCTAATGGTGAATCAACAGGCAGCGTAAGGAGAACACTGACACAGTTGAACAGTCTGAGAGACAATCATCTTATTACGTCTTTATCTCTATTGCAGATGTTCAGGCAGTGAAGTAGAAAAGAAGCCACTATTCTCAAGCCTGGTTTCACAAATGGGCCAAAGCTCAGATGTGTGTGGGTTTAATATTCCTGTACATCACCACATTCACACATGAGAATTTTTGGTAACTGGTACTTTTGAAGATGAAGAGCTCTATAGGTTTTGTCACCTTCCTGTCCCCTTCTGAAAAATCTGACCTGAAATCTAAAATCCACTTTATGACACTAATCAGTCATTAACTAAATCAGGGTTCAGCAATAGAAATGCACTTTATTGAGAGCATATGGAAGGTGCTCAAAGTCTGTGGCTGTTGCAGGCCTGTAATAAGATCATCCACTCATTTCTTAGATTGAGATGACTGGATGTCCTATTTGCCTGTTTATCTACACACCTGCATGTCCAAGCAAACTGTTCCGGTAAACTCATTGAAACAAATCACACACATCACAGCTTCCCACACCATGGACGTTTTTTTCTCTGCTAATGTTAAATAACTGATCCTCACATATTTATCATAGATTTAGTGTGGGTTTGTTTTGTTTATGCTATGCCATTTAAAATATAAGCAACCTGTCCAACGACTGACAATGAAAAGTAATGGAGCCTAATGACAGTTTTAAATGGTTTAAACATATGTAAGCCTCTGAGCTCTGACGTCAGAAAACACAAAACATTTTCCTTTATTTTTCCTCTGCTGGAGGGGATTTGTCGTGCACAATCAATTTGGTCTGCAAAAAAAAAAAAAAGCAAAAAAACAAAACAATGCATTTTCTTTTCTTTACCAGCCTCTGCCCTTGAAATGTTCTTTCCCATAAAATTGTCTCACTTGCTGCATGTTGTATTTGCGTGCTGTTGTTACTATTACCGAGCGCACTACGTTTGATGGCTTGAAATTGATTTGAATAAAGACTCTGCTTTACAGAGAGGGAGGGAGAGAGAGAGAGTGGGGGGGGGGGAATAAGGAGGTGTTTGTTATAGCTGGAGACAAAAAGGGGCGGAAAAAGCGTGGCCAAGGAGAGAGGGCAGCCTGAGCCTGTTTTGCATGCACGGGGGCTTCTGTGGGAGAAGGAGTTGACAGGGCGCCGCAGTGCTGCCTCCAGCTCTCAGACAACAGCTGCTCAGAAAGAGGAGACGTCCTGAGGGTGCTGCGACATGCCTCGCTCTTTCTCCATCTCTCTTCTCACCTGTCTGCCTCTTCCTTTCACCGAACAGACATACGCTAGACACATGTGCGACACACTGCCTTCCCCACATACACACGCAATTGCACACACACACACACACACCCGGGCCTTGTGGGTTGTGAATATTATAAGAAATTGGCAGGCAGCCTGAGCTCATACAAAAACAGTCAAGATTAACCAGGTAAAGCAGAATTTTTGATTGAGCCTGGTGTTTGTTCTGCTTACTTGGAAAGATGTTTACTAAGAGGAAATATTCAGAATAGTTATTGAAGGAAATGAAATGGAAATGAAATATTCTAAGACGCTGATGAGGGAAATTCAAGTAGAAAAGCCTTTGTATTGGCATTTAAAAGATTTTTTATGTTTGCACCGATGTAATTTAGTCACCAATAAAGTTTTTCGTAATAGCTTTTGATTCCTTTTCTCATGCAAATGATACAAAAACCCAACAACCTGAGAAACACGACTGCCATATATTTATTTCTTTGTCTGTCTGTGAGAGGGAAGCTAAGTTTGATGTGGGCGATCACAAACTTTTAGATTGAAGGAACCTTTTCGCAGACAAGAGCTCATTAAAGGAAGGATCTTCTGCAACACTTTAAATGTTTATGTACTCTTTTGGAATGCTAAATAGGGGGATACTCAAGCATTCATGAGGCCAAAATAAGCATTAATAATTGAAAGTGGGAGAGTGCACTCAACAGAGTGGTGATCACCAGCGATGTGTCTTGGGGCTCGCTGATGAGGAACAGGGTGTTCAGGCAGGCTGTGCGTCCAGCATGTATGCATGAGAGAAATGAAGGAGAGACAATCTGCAGATTCAGGAACATGAGAGACTTAAAACCAAAGAATCAACACTGGCACAATGTGGTGAAATGTCCTATAAGATTCCAAACTGAAGCTGCTCACTTGCGGCCCCTACTGGCCGCTTTAAAAGAGTGAGAAGTAAAATAAAAAAGAGTTATTTACAAACTGTGAATCCACAAAAGTGCATGAGGTCCTTAAGGCATACGGTCAGATATTTTGGAAAAAATATAAAGGGCTGATGGGTTCAGCAGTTTGCGAAATTAGCTGTAGACAGATACACACACAACCACACACACACACACACACACAGAAACAGGCACACGATCCCCTCTGTTTCCACCTGGCTCTCCCTAAAATGTAGTTGTAAGCAGTTACGTGTTTATTATTGTGTTTGTCAAGAACATTAACTCCTCCTGTGGGCACCAACAAGTTGATGCTGGTTCATAAACAGATAATAAATGACAACAGAGCAGCTGTTATCAATTTTTTTCTGGCATGTCTCCTTTGAGAGGACAAAAAAAGTTTATGCTCTACTCTCCTCAAATCTTTTATCGCTCATTAACAGTGAGAGGGGAGGCAATTAATAAAAATTTGATCTAAATTGATTTTCGCGACATAAAGGCTGCATAACAGCGTGCATGAGAGGCTATACACTCCTGGCTGTTTATTTTCATTGCATGGATTATATTCATTCAACTGAGTTTTACTCCATATTGTTCCATACAATCCCCCAAGTGGCTGTATCCTCCCACTCAAAAAGGGGCTAATCAGACAGTTTGAAAACCACTGAAATGAAGAAAAATGCAGGTACAATAACATAAAATATGACTTGATAGAAGTTATAATTTTTCTTAAAAATGTTGTGTGTCAATTAGCACTTTAATGTGTTTATAGCTGCATGCATTTACATTAAACTCAGAAAATTACATCCAGTTAATGTTTCTTTTCTGCTTATAGATGCAAAGCAGAAGGGCTCTTCCTGTGATAATAAACCTTTGTCGCCTCAAAGGTGCAAACGTTTTTGCTTCACATCAAAACTTTGCGGAATTTATGAATGGCCTCCTCAAATTTCTAAAGGCATCCACCACACTAAAATAAAAAGATCTAAAATAAGATTCAGCTGCTGCCTTTTTTTGGATACTTTTTAATTACTTTCATCACTTTGGAGGTGACCCAGTTCTACAATCAAAACATGCAGAAAGGCCTCTGAGATGCTGGGAATTGAGTGAGAAATAATTTCTGTATCTCATGAGGAAGATGCTAGCTGAAAAATACCTTCTGTCTATGCTTATAAATTCTTGGGCGGTAAAATGTTTTATCTGAGTTTTTGATTTCACCACCCAAGAATTTGTGTTTAGTTTTGAGTTGTGATGACAATGCCTGTATTGTTGTGTCAATCCTATTATTCACTGTAGCACAAGGAATCAGGCAAGTCATTTCTTTTCTTCTTATTTTCAGTTTGCTTTTCATGGATAGCACATAAAGGGACAGAAAGATGAGCCTTTTTTTTTTTTTTTTGCTTTTTGCCCTTGGTTTGTCAATACAGAAAGGAGAGGGGATTGCAGAGGCGTAGACAGGGCATGCTCTGATCTCCAGACAGAAAGAAATCAATTTCAGAGTACAAGCACTCCCGAGAAAGGCAAAGAGGAAACTAAGTTACAGTATATGACAGCAAGGTTGTGGAAAGGTTTGGCGGTTGTCAGTTATCAAAGTCATCAAGATCAGAAGGATTTAATTAAATAAAGAATAATCCGTCGATATTAGCCAATTTCAGGTGATGGCAAAGTGCTCAGAAGCACACAAAGGGTCTTTTTCCTTGATAATTTGTTCCCACTCCTCTGTAGGGTTGGGTGGGGGTGGGGGGAGGTCCTCATCTCTTCCAGACCAGACGGGAAATGAAATCCCTTAAGAGTCAACTGGGACTGTTCTTCCCAGCCTGGATCCCCTCAGATTGCTCCTCAAAATGCAAAAGAGCGGCAGTTAAATGCCAAGCTGTCCCCAAATCACTGAGCTCTCTTTAACATAGACGGAGACCAGCCACCCAGCAACCAAAACCTCGTTTTAGTCCCTTGTATTTGCAATCTCAGTCTTTCTGTGACTCCTCGAAGTGTGTGACCGCAGGTCGGAACTTGAATGAAGACTGAATGATAAATTGAGAGTATTACTTTGTAGCTCAGCTCCCACTTCTGCAAAACATGCTCATACAAAGCCTGTCAGACCCTAACTGATCAATCTCACCCTCCTTTGTACCATCACACAACAATACATCACCTGAACTGCTCCACTTGTGGCAGCTGCTCCCTCCTCACCTCGATTGAGCAATCCACCTTTTTTTCTGCTTCAGATTGGGCTTTGAAGCTCTCCACTGAACAGCAGGCACAATCTAATAGAATCAAAAGGACACTAACATCGGCACAGAAAGCATAAACACCAACAAAAGTCAGCAATGTTACCACCCAAGATCGGGTTCACATGTTTCAGCAAAATACTCTGACTGAATTGAACTGAATGTCAAAGTCATATCCCCTCAGTTACTGTTGCAAAGCTGCCCAGTGACACCTTTTTTTCTGTACATGTAGTGACTTTTAGGACCCTTTAGCAACTCCATCTTTTTATATTCTAAATCTTTTAGCACGTCCAGTTACGTTTTTTTTATTTTTTCTCAAAACACAAGAGCGACATTATTATTTAACAAGCAGCTGACTTCCCTGCAGACACAGTAAACCAGAGGAGAAACTGAGCTGGATTTATTCTGCTATTAACCGTTCAGAATTTGCTGTTTGCCTGCTCCTCCAAGATAACTCTTCAGAAAAGATAAGTGTGCTGGGCGGCTGTGGTGTGGCGCTCCCAGCATGCCCTTAAGATGGTCACCTTATTGGCTACAATCTCTCTTGTTGAGAAAGCACCTCATGGCCAGGGTGTGAAGGATTTAACCTATAATATATTGATGCCTTGTTCACCAATATGTACCTAAATATCAAGTATAGGAAATTAATTTTTTATGCCCTGGAATGTTGTCAATTGCAGAAATGGAGTGTGTTTCCTGAAATAAAGCTGCAGGAATAATATAATGCAAAGTTCATATGTGGAGACACTGACAAACTGAAATAAAACACCATCCATACTGTACCGTTAAGAACCTTGCAGGTGCAGATCTCAAGGATTCAGATCCATTACTTTGAGCTAACGTGAACGAAATGTCTATGAGAGAAATGTTAAGAACTCCAGGCTGTGATTTCCTGCAAAATGTGAACTGGTTTTCTTAGACGTTAATTTAGCAATAAGTGATGCTTTAGCTTCTTCAACCACACAGACCCTTCAGTGGGCTTATTATTAGAAATTTAAATCATGAATTTTATGCAACTCTGTTGAGTTAAATCATGAGTTATCTCAAAGATCCAAGTGTTGCAAAATATGGTGCATCTATGTTAGAGAAGGTTATGCATTAAATAGTGACATGCAGAACTTTCCATTTTAAGTAATGGTAAAGCAAAAAAAGAAGGGTCATTTTGGGCTTCAGTATTTTACTCAGCATATACAGTACGTGATCTGAATATATTTTGATCTCAAAAGCAAGGACAGCTGTTCAAACCTTAAGCAAGAGAATATTGAGTAGATGAGGGGCGTCACAGAGGTGGTAGACTGTATGCTGCAGATGAATGTGTGATGATTGGACGGAGCACAGGAGCCTGTAATTATGAATTACAGCCGACTCATCTGGGCAAGGTTCTGTCTCTTGTGTCCTGATTTGATTACAGATTTTGAATAAGACCAAAGCCGTCATTTCAAAAACAAAATTCAATACACTTCAGCCATTTTATTTTGGATTTGACCCTGAAAGCAATATGAAAACAGGAAACTTTGAAACTACTAAAACCAGTTTCCCAAAAGAGTTTCAAAGAAAACTGCAGGGTCTCTTCTGACGCTACATCAGTCACTCTCTATGTGACATATATGCATCCTGTTGTTTCCATTAACTCCAGTGCAGCCAGTGCTGGAACTATACTGGAATTAATATCCTACTAAAAAGGGTCTTCTGGATTTTTGCAGAAAAGAAACTCTTCTATGTTTTGTTCATAATCTGGCAACTTTCAAAAACTTTTTTTTTTTTTGCATTGTATATATGTGGCATGGTATAATAATTCTCATTAAATACATATAATAAAATAATGTAAGCAACTATTAGAGATAACATGTTGTTTTTGTTGAAAGAAGCTTTCAATAAAAGCAATTTGAGACATTTTAATGGGGAAATGTTACAAGTTGCAAGTTCAAACTAAACCGGTTTTCTCTGACATTTGATGCTGATGTTGGTGACCCCTTAAACTTTCTGTTGCACCAGGTCTAATCTTCTTTCTATCCAAGCTGTGTTGTCAGGTTAGTTTAAGGTTAACGTTGTATCTGTGTAAAATCTCATTTTACATGCTTTTCTTAAAAAAAAAAACCACTCCTATTCCTTCTGATCTGTTTACACAGTTGTTTGTATCTGACCTCCAAAAGTAAACAACACCCCCATGTAAGCTTACATAAAAATGCATTGTCATGAGCCAAGGTCAGCACTGTGTTAGCAAACACTAAGACTTCCTCAGCCACCTGTCGGTAAATGTACGCTATTTACCTGTATGTTTACAGGCTTGTAGGTTTTGGATATCAGAAATAATTTGTCTTATTTTGAACAAAAATCAGTCGCAAGTCTTGAAAATTTCCTTTAAAATGGCAGATCTTGTCAAAGAGAACCTGCCACTGAACATATACTATTATTTTAAAAGAGCAAAGTGTTAAAAACGGTGCTGTTATGAATCATCCTTGTAATGTGTGAAATGTTTGTTTAAATGGATGTAATTGTCTGTGTTCATCCTGAACAATTCCTGCTTGTGCAGTTCCCTTCAGGCCGTCAGGAGGAGCTTCAAAAGGCTTTGGGCCATCAGGGAGTTTCAGCCGGTTTCATCCTCTTCTTCCTGTTGCTCCTTTTTTTTTTTTTATTGTTGTTGCATGAGGGGGACGGGAAGTGTTCCACGGAGAGAACAGCTTTGCAGTTTGAAGGGGCACTCATTAATATGTGAATGGGTTTAGAGGCTATAGAAGGGACACCTGTAGAAATTCTGAAGCTTTGTGAAACACCAATGTTTGTGTGAAAAACAGAAAAACAGGTCTTTCACGTGGCTATTTCCTGCTGCCTAAAAAATGATAGAGCCACCTTGGATATGTGCCCAGTCAATGCGAGCGCTGAACAGAAAAAATGCTGTTTTGTATGCTCACCTCGGAGACATTCCTGACAAGGTTTCAGGCAGGGAATTGGTTCACCTGAAAGATGCTGACTCTCATTTAAAAGTTTGGAAGAACCCCCCTCCCTCCGTTCCTCCTCCTGCTCTGCGCCGCGTTCCCTCTATTGTTTCTGACCTGTGTGTCCTCCTTTTTTCCTTCTATTTACTTTCCTGCGCTGTGTGAAAGGCTTGACTCGCAGCGTTTGAGCAGGAAGGATGGGCTCTCGAGCAGCGACATTATGTTATCCGAGGCTCGCTCTCTCCCCAGGTCCCTGCTTAGCGCTCAGAAAAGACCTGTTGTGCTGAGATATCGGCCTGCGTCGTGCTGTGCTGTGGCACCGAGGTGATCAGCTGTAATGTTCACCTGCTGCATTGCAGTCAAGGTCAGAGGATTGTGATGGCTGTTGCACAGTTCTCGGGCATCAGCTGAGACCTGTGCGAGCTGAGGAGACTTTGATAGTTTATTATACACTCAAACCAGCATGTAGCCGCTATTTAACCCATCATCCTTTAAAACTAGAGACTAAGATGGATTGGGGATTTAGTGCTGGTTCAAAGTAATTCTCCTGCAGGGTGACACTCAGTCAGGCTCAACAGGAAGTGTTTTTGCATGTGTCCTCTTAACAAGAGTGTGTGTGATGGTTGAGTTCTACAAACTCAACCGTCCGAGGTTATCTGGGTTAAACAAACTGAGTTTTGCTGCAACATATCTACAACAATCTACTGTACTAATCTGGTTTATCATGCACAAACAAGCTGTTGGATACAAAAAACATGAAGAAAAAAAAGTCCCTGTAGTTTCAGAGTGAGAGTTTCACCTGTGTTGACAGATCCAATCTAACCTCTGCTGTCATTGCCGTCAGTGGTGTTCTTGCTGCAAATACAGATTTTAATTGTTTATCAGGGACATTATCATTCAATCCCAGTCTGTGATGCTGGCAGTAGATCCATAATAGGGCAGCAGTGGGGTAATTAATCACAGTGTGTCGGGCACCAACGCTTGACACGTGATATTCCAAAAATCCCAGTGACGAAAGCCATGTACAACTCTCTGGTGCTTTGAGACTTTTTTTGGTTTTGGTTGCAAGAGGGAGCTTCAAGGAGAAATTTGCAGTGATCTCTAAATCACAGCCCTCTTTCATTCAGTGCAGGGTCACATCTGGCCAATCAGATTTGGGCAGCAGGAGTGTTAAGAGAGCCAGAGAGCAGCTTTTCATGTACTGTCTCATTCTCAACAAGGGCCTCTACAAAAAGGCCTGAAAGTTGGAGAATTTACCAAATGAGGCCTGAACTGTATTTTTCTCTCATGTTCCCATGAGTGCACCACCATGAGCAAACAAGTTATGAAGCCTAGATAAAAAACTGATCACGTCAGGAGGCTTCTTTTTTAAAATTCACTGAATCTCATCTTTACCAAAGTGTGCTTAAATGAAAAATCATTTGAAAAACATTACTATGTAATGATTTCAATCCGTGCTTTTAATCTGAAAGAATCTCTCATTTAGAAATCAGACCACGGTTTATTCTGCACACATTTACACATTTAAATCCAGCGCACCCACACAGGCGTCCTCAATAACTCCGGCTGATTAGGCCCCTGCTCTGGTTCAAGTTATGAGGAGCTGTAATTATTATACCAATGGATTTGTCCAACAATACAATAGTGTATAATTAAGGGTCACAAACAAAGATTTATATGCATTGATTATTACATAACAAAGAAAAAAGATGGCTGCCAGATGAGGTGAACTACCTGAGTAGTGTGCAACATTGTTTTTCGATCTTACCAACCATTACACTGTATAGGACCTTTTTTGTTTAAATCATCTTTTATGGTAAATAAGTGAATAATTTTAGACATAATGTAAGTGAGAACCCCTGTATTTATGAACCATGGTGATGTGTCAACAACAACTTTAAGTCTGTGCTGATAAACTCTAAGCAAAAATCACAATATTTTCCCAACAGAACGGCTTTATCTTGTCAGGTTATCTATTATTAGAGGCCTCTCACACATAAAGTATTCTGTGAGGGGTTGACAAGCTGTGTTTTAATACAATTTATATGACAATCAGCTGCAAGAAGATCACTTGGCTGCATGCTGCATCTCACAGGCTAATGTCTAGCTTACTGTCTGTAGTCCACGGCTTGAAAGTTTGATCCCATCACATCAAAAGGAAGTAAATAAAGGGAAATCATGACTGGTGGGTTATTGAGAAGACATGTTGTTCTGCTTTGTTTACTGCTCAGTCAATCGGGTGACAGAGAAGGATTTTGTAGTGACAGGCATGTTCTCCAAACTGTGTCATTCTGTTTCCATTTTTAGTTTTCTGAGAAAAAGCCGAGAAAATGGCCCTTCAAGTGTGCCAGCTGGAGGAAAACCCTCCATGAGTGTGTCGGTTGTGTTGCAGCCGCTTGTTTTATATGTCAGGTTTCAATCTGGATTAATGCCCCCTGCTGAATTAGATAGGGCTGCTTGTGGTATAATTAATGTGAGTCATGCATAGTTTGTCATTTTTCTCAAGGTGAGGAATCCTTTTTCAGATAAAGATGGACCAGAAGAAAGCATGACTGAGGGAGAAAAATACCAAACATCTTTGTCATCAGAGTCAGAATTGCTTTGTTGGACAAAATTATTTAGTTTTTGGATGGAATTTAATTTTATCAAGTACTGTGAAATGGGTAAAATTAGCTCAAACACCTGGAGCTGTGCTGCACCAACAAAGGATCTGCCATTTCACTGCTTTTCTATGGCATTTAAATGTAGAAATCAATTTACTCCGAAACTGCTTTGGAGTCTATATTGAAAACAATTATACATTCCCAAAGAGGTTTTGGTATATCAGCTTTTCTCACTTGGAAACCAGGTGAGAAAAGCTGGAATTTCCCCTCTTCTCTCTGACAACCTCCTTCGTGCTGGTTAATCAACTAAATGATTAGCTGATCTCAAGAATGAAGTAAAGATTTGCTCTCATAATCTGTAAAAAAGCAAAGGTTCAGAAAACACCAAATATCAACATGTGTGATTGTGTGTTTAAAATTGTCTGAATAAAAGCATGTCAAGTTCTTAATAGCAAGTTTTTGTTTAATTGTGGTTATTTTTTATATACTGGTATGCATTTGTTGTAAATAGAAAAAGCTGTAGGAAAACACATTTTACTTGTATAATATTTCATGGTTATAAGATGGCTGCACACATTTTACTAGCGTCTCCAATCTGATTGCTAGTATTAGACTATTGTTTAATACTGTGTTGCCTGATAAAATCACATAAAATCAAATCAAAAAAACAGTCGTGAACTGGAGCTGCTGATCCTGGTCCTGCTTTTACATCTCGAGCCCCATCACAGCATGCCATTTTTCTAAAAGGCATAGACACTTGACGGGACTCCATACAGCAAAAAACAGTCAATCAAACTCTGGTACAACACCTTTCATATGGATTGTGACAGCCTTCTTGACTCCCTGTTTGAGTTTTCTTTCTCTGTAGGGGGGGAGCAGGAAGTGTATCATTGATTTTGACTGTTTCTGCTGCTCCTCAGCTGTAAGCTGGTGAATTCAGTTAGTTTGTTTCTTACTATGTTCACATGGTTTGTTTGGTTTAGGTCTTTACTTGTGTTTATATTCCTGGTTTATTTTATTTTACTACACGTTAATTTAAACATGCCAAACACTATTGACAATACCAATTTACATATTTTTCATGTTAATTGGTAAACTATATTGTCAAATAAATCACGAGTTAAAATTCATGTGTTGTCGTCTCATCTTTGTCTTTCCCTTGATCTTAGCTGCGGTAGGATCCACAATAACAACAAATATTTACAATATTTATAATCACTGAAAGGTTTCATTTATGCAAAAAATAGCTGTTAAAATCCATTTGCAGATGTAGGAATCTACACAACTCTGCAGCAAGGAAAAGGCTGAGCAGTGACAACCACATAAACAAGGAGACTAACAGAAACAATAAACTGCATTCTGCCTAAGGTTGTTGTGACTATGCTAACCAAAATTACATAAAGGTGTCACAAGTAGTTGTATGAAACTTTTTGATCCATATCGCTATCTACATCTCATTGTTTACAAAGATAAGTGGTTTTGTACCCTCTTGTCCGCATGATGAATGTGGACCAGCCAGAGTGGTGTATTCCTCAATAAATAAGTGCATAAATAGGCTGTGGTGGTCACAAATCAATCTGCAAACACTGATTGAGCGGAGAGGCAGTGATCACCCCGCATGTCTGGAGAAAAACCACACTGTCGTGTCAGAAAACAGAAATTTTGACGAACAGAATTCTGATTAAATCAGTGGACAGCGGAGAGTCACAGAAACAACAGCTGGTTCTGCTCATCCTACCAGACATTCTCCATTTTATCCTTGTTTTCACAGTCATCTGCTGATATCTTCTTGTTGTCATTTTTCCACTACTAATTAGGAATATATTGAATAAATGTTGATGAATCCCTCAATTCAGAATTACAGTTCAAGTGATTTTGAATGGAAGTTTGCACAAGATAAAGATGACAACTGCACACAAGATAATTCACATTTGTGTTTTCTGACAATTATATATGTAGATGACAGCATTTCATTATTTCATCAGTTTTTCTTTTTCATCAATGGTCTTATCATGCATAAGTCTAAAGTCCTTGACTTTGTGGGAAGATAGTCATCTGAAGACTCAAAATGAGCTGCAATACCCTGGCTGGGTTTCTATTGCTTTGAAAAAAAACCCTTCGGTGTCTTTGTGTCATATCACTCTCTGAAAGGATAAAGTGACCTCAAGTGGCAGCATCTGGGCGTCCATGTCCAAAAGCATAATACAAAATGAATCTCGCTGTACATGTGCAATCTACATGATTGCATCACGCAATCTAAGAGATTACAAGAGTTGCCACTCCCGGAAACTGATGTGACGTCTGAGCTCATGTGCACAGAGGAGATTAATTTGGCAATTGCGTTGAAAGATCAGGTAATTCATGAGAAGTGCTTTAATAGCTCTGATATATCTAAATCGGACAGGTGCTGTCCGCACATAAATCTTCCTGCTTCGATTGAACAGTGCCTCATCTTAATTGGCAGGGGGGTATGGGGAGAGTATAATAACCTGCACGTTGCATAATAAAAACCACACACTGTTTGCATTGCGGATAGGCAGACACGCTGTGTGACCAAGAGAACAGTTTTGGGATTTACATTTTTTTAGTAAAATACATGATAAATATTGAGATAACGGAAGAAAACGTATGGAAGCAGATGGAAGGCTAATGGAGAAAAGACTGAGACACAGAAAAAGGAAACGAAAGGGTAAATTAGAGATGGAGAGACAGATGTAATGGCTTATCCAGACCAGATTCACCATTGTTATTCATAGAATTGCATGCTTGGATTAGGAGAGGTTTCTCTCACACAACATTCTCATGGCCTGAAATTGGCACTTAATTCAATGATGGTGCAATGAGATCTGGCATGATTAGAAAAAAAAAACAGGGTTGGCACAGCCTGGCTGGATGGTGTAAAGACATCTCTATGTCATCATTTGCACTTTAGATTTTTGCATTTAGTCCTTTCCTCTTTTACTCTGTAAATTCTCTCCTCCTGTGCTACGGTTTGTGTCACTTTCTATCTTCGTGTGCATTCTCTCACCTTTTGGATTATTGATTGGTTTCACCTGTTCCTCATTGGCTTTGCCTCCCCAGAGCACTTAAGTCTGTTTTTCCCCTCATTCTTTGGCCTTGTCTACACGAACATGAGTATTTTTTTAAACAGGGTTTTTCTCTTGTGTGTGTGTGTTTTTTTTGAGAAAATGTCTTTGCCCACAAAGGCATTGATTTAAAAAAAAAATCTCTCAAAATTAAAATCCAAAAAGCACTGTGCTGCCAAACAAATGGCTGATGATTTAGCCTGAACCTTTATGCTCTTTTTGGCCAACCAGAAGCCAGAAAAGAAAGCTATTAGCTGTAAGCTAAGCTAATGTCTTAGCAGTTCTGGTCCAAAACCTGCAATGTTGGCGGCTTGTGTATGTGCAGGCGTGTTGGATTATGAAGTGACCTATGTTGCTGTGATGGCCACAGCCACACAGAGTAACAACCAGAAATGGTAATATTGTAACCACTCTCACCTCATTTACACAGG
>JAPZDY010000011.1:11676809-11697579 GCA_029783645.1 Ctenochaetus hawaiiensis
TTGGCGTCCATCTTGTTTTCCCCTTGTGTGTGATTTGGTTTGGCCAAACCTGTATATATGTTCCCTCATGTTTCATTATGTTAGGTCAGTTTGTTCAGTTAACCTCTTGTGTTGTTGCCGTTTTGAGTACAGTCCTATTTTGTTGACCTCTTTTATAGGCCTAGTTATTAAGTTCTTGGTTTATATTGTTTTGTGTTTGTTGGGTAAATAAAAACCCTATTTTTTCAAACAAACCTCCTGTTTCCCTCATGCTTTATTGCTTGGTCCCTGACAGTTGCATATTCTGCCTCTCATATCTACAAAGTATTGAACGGGTAACTATACATTCATGCATAAATATGTAAAAAGGGTTATCACTAGCACTTAGTATCAGCGCATGAAACCTGAGGAAAAATCATTCACACTCCAGTGTTGAACAGCACTTTTTTTTTTTTTATTTTACAAGCTTAAAACTCTGTTTTCCACCTTTGCATGACAGCACTGTAAACAGAGGTTCTTTATACCTTTAACCTGCCTGAGGTTTTTCAAAACACATGTTTTCAGTGACCTAAAACTGTTTGTGTGTGGGCCAAAGGCCAAAGCTTTGCTTTTTTGTGAATGCTATATAAGTCCTAAATTTATTTCTTTATCATTTGTTGACAACTTTTTTGCATTTTGCCAGTATTTCAGAACTTCAAGTGGGGACAAACAGGAAGCAGTGGGACAGAAGGGGATTTAAACCTGGGCCAGATTCAAACCCACGTTCCGGTTTCATGGTTTGTACTTCAGCTGACTGAGCTGCCAGGACACTATAATCGCTTTCTTCACACAGTTGCCTTTGAAATAAAAACACTGTTATCATCACCTGCTGAATCAAACAGGGTCCTAACAGAATCCTTTGATAGTGAAATCTTACTTAATGCATCTTTAATGACTATACAATCCTTGGAGCTCCTGGTTCGTGATTGATTTTGCAACCTTAGACCCTTCAGCAATGAGAACAGTCTTGAGAGACTGTGTTTATATTCATGTGCACTTTAACTGATATGCACTGAAAAAGTACTATTTAGGTAAATTTGACACAGGAGTGTTAATGTACGCTGAAAAGTGGATCTTATCTAGATCATAACAAAGCCAGACATTACAGTTTATATTTATTGTAGGAAATAAGTTTGAGATTATTATCCCTGCATTTCTGCACATCCACCTTTCCCCACTGTAAACCTGCCTCTTAAAAACAAATCTCAGCATCAATCAAACATGATTCTGCTTTTTTTTTTTTCAGGGGACGGATCAGTGTTTGATTCAATCCGGAAAGCTGTAGGACTGAGTCGGTAAAGCTCAAACACAGCCAGATAATCTTTGCTGAGTTCTGGCAGAGCATCTAATCACCGATGGCCGGAGTCCTATCAGGAGCAGTCTCTGTCCGGAGGCATGTTCCAGAGATAACAGACCCGCAGGAAAGCAGAGACAATAAGCAGATGAAAAGTCTGGGAGGAGCTGAATAAACACTGAACTCAATAATATTGAATTTGCTAAACCAGCTCTGCATCTCAGGAAAAAGCTTAATACACAGAAAAATCGGAAGCTATACTGTACATAATCCACATGAATAATTCAAAAGGTTAATAAGAGATTTATTGATTCAAGATGTATATCTGAACATTTCCGGTATGCATTCATTTCTGTGTTATGAATGATGACACTAACATCTGGTTAACATGGCTCCTGCAAGAGACGACAAACACACGTGCATCTGCAAAACTGCTTTGATCTTTTCTCCCAACAGCATGAGATTAAATGAACAAAAGTAAAAAAAAAAAAAAAAAAAGTCCTGCATAAACACTTGGCAGGGAAACATATCACACACACATGAAAAAAAATAGTTTATTTTGTGGGTTACTCAATAAAGTACAGCAGAGGAGCACATGTCTGCTCACAATGAGCATGAGAGCAGAATTTCAATCTTAAGTGGGGCTGACTGTAGCAAAATATTTATAAGCAAAAAAAAGGCAAATAGACTCTTGCCTCGGAAATGAACACGGAAAACCATGCATAAATACATAAATGCATAAATTGTCTTGCAAAAAAAATTAGATAGAAACTTCCTGAGGTAATCTTCATATAAATAAGTGTCCAGCCTGAGCACTCAGCTCATTCAAAGCCGGTGCTTTTCACTCCTGTTCGTAATGCAGAGTAACAACATTACACTGCTGCATCTGCTTCGCCTGTGTGTCTTACTGGCTGGACCGGCGCTGTCGGGATTTCCCTTCCTGTTTCACTGCGGTAATTGAAACTGTGCAGGTGTGAAGCTCAGTGTGCAGGGACTTCATTAGTAAAGAGAGAGATTTTACCTGACCCACTTTCAGAATACCCAGAGTGCTACACAGAGATTTTTTTGACATCTCAGCTCTTGTTTTGACACAAAGTGGAAGGGTGATTAATTTACTGCTATGCCATGTGAATCCGTGGAGAGCATCTCTGGACCTCTGGTACTCCCTGACCCGTGGTCAAGGTCAGAAGGGCTGGTGATCAATCTCAAGCTTATTCTTTTTAACATTGTCAAATTTATTCAATATTTTTTTGCCCAAAGCATCCAAATCTCCTGCAACACAAGTGTAATTTATTCACCAAACTGGCGTGTGTTTGTTTATTCCACAAAAACATCATATGAAGCTACCATTGGAAAACTCAGAGCTTCGCTGTTCCAGTCAAGCAGAGACGAACAGATGTGGATCTTTTAAAGATCTCCCTGCTGATAGATTAATGCAGACGAGTGCATGCAACTGTCTAGTTTGGAAATCACTTTGCTGTGAACTGACTGTCCGCTCACTGGAAGGAAGCAGGCAGGCATGAGCGGAATATCAAATGTCACACTGAAGCCAATCGCTGTTATGATTACCGGATGCACAATATAACCTATAAAAAAACTGTGTATTTATTAGGAACAAACTGTTAAATATTAAAAATTGATAAAAGAAAGAGCTTAACTACAATGGCAGTCAGAGAGTGCAGACCTCTGCCAGTGTCAATAGTCCACTCTTCAATGCAAATCTGCAAGTGCAATCACTTAATTTCAATCAGAGGAAACAAGTGGAAAGAAAGAGAGGATATTTAATACAACAGATGATATGTGATAATTAAGTTTTGTCAGAAAGTTTTTTGGTGCTTAGACTCAACAAGGAGATCTGAGTCTAAGCACCCCCTGTAATCAGGGGTGCCTGCCCTGGGCACCAGCAGGATAAACTCCCCCCCCGTGGAGTTCAGACACTGGTGGTGGTGCTGCCTGATGACCATGCTGAGACTGAAAGGCTGATGAAATGATTAAGCTGATGAATCTGCAAAGACTGGAGGAGATACAGAAGGACACACGACGACAGCATGACTTAACTAAAAGTAGAGAGAGACTCATTTAAAAACGGCAGCAACAAGATGACAGGACTAACAACGTAGATGTGATGCTGTGCTATTTGACAGATGTTAACAGCTGATATCTCAACATTTTTGACAACCTTAGACCATGACAGTGAGAGAAGATGAGATGTGATTGGCAGATGGTTGGAGAAATAACTACAGGGATGAGCATGCACAGGAGTGTCTCCCTTACTGGACTTTCCTTAGACCTTCATATGTCAGGAAATATTTCTAACACGATTATGTCAGATTATGTTTATGCTTAGCTAAAGCCTCATCATCTCAGCTCTGCATTTACTGTGTACTTAGATACTGGAAATATTTCACATTTTTAGCACACATTTGTGAAAACATATACATACATCATACACATATGTAAAAATGTTGAAGGCTTAAGTTGAGAAAACACTGAGACCTTGACTGAGAACATGGTGCTATATTTAATTAAAAATAAATGTTACAACAAACTTAATATGCACAAGAAAGTGTTAACTTTACCAAAACAATATTGTTTGCTCTCTGGAAAAACAGAGTTTAATCATTTTTCTTAAAGGTCCAGTGTGTAAGATTTAGTGACATCTAGTGGTAAAGTTGCAAAATGCGTGCAGCCGAATATCCCTCTGCTCACGCTCCCCTTCAAAGCATGCAGGAGAATCAAAATTGGCCCCTGTGAAACTTGCAGAAAATGCAAAAGACCCTTTGTAAAGCCAGTGTTTGATGTATTTGTTCTGATCACTGCAAAAACATGGCAGTGCAACATGGTTGACTCCATGGAAGAGGACCCTCTCCTTCAGCAAATATAAAATAAAAAATATAAGTAAAATAAAAACCCAAACAATTCTTATTTTTAAGTGATCATAAACTTGTAAAAAAAAAGTATCTATAAATATTATATTGTATCTGCCATATTTGTGTTTTTTATGTGCAAGTACAGTAATAAATACAATCATAGCTCTTCTGTTCACATTAACAAGAACATACTTAAATATGTAATAGTTATCTTGTCTTTGGTATGAAGTGAAAAAACAATTTCAGTAATTAAATTATCTTTTAAATTTTCTCTTTAGTTCTAATGGAAGTTGTTTCCTGCAAAAATTTTACAACCTGCTGCTCAACTTCATCCCACACACACAACTCATTACCAGGAGAATACACACTAAGACCACAGTGTAGCATCAAATTAGTTTGATTTTATTTGCTTTTTTTTAAAGAATATGTTGTTAAAATGAGAAAGCTGGATGATTTATGACAATGTGGCGTGTTTGTAAAATTCCCTCCCCCTTTCATTTTCTGTCTAATTAGACAAGAATATTGAGTTTATGACCACCTTCAAGACATAGACGTGTGAAAATTACCACTTTTCAGACAGTAGCTGTCAACTGTGACCAAAGACTAGCATTTTGAAAGCTTGTGACTTGTTTTGGTAAGCACTGATTATGAAGCTGCTTCCTCTCCGATAAAATTGTCCCGGAGTTGTGTCCGATTCTTAATGAGTCTGGAGTCGACAACTGGCACAGACGTAATGGGTCATGAAAAGCTTATTTCACTCTGTGTCAACTAGGGAGGCAGATTTTGATTCATCCCAAATCTGCATACCCAATTTACATTTCAAAAGGAAGCAATCCTTTTAATTTCCATGAAATTGGGTGTCTATTAGAGGGTGACTTAGATACATGGAATAAACGAGTCTGTCCAATAGGATTCTGGCTCCGAGGACATCACACATGGGAAATAACCATGCAGATTATTTGGTGCGCTCACCTCCTCTCATCAGCTTTTTTATCAACCTTAGGCAATATACCTTCCAATCTTCATGATCAATAGCTTACCAGACAAATATTTAAATACCGTCATCCTTAATACTGTCTTTCTGTCAGATCTTAGCTGGAGGTTTCTTCAGACTTAAAAGAAAACTTTCAACTTTATTAGGTCGGGATTTGTAAAATATAATCATCTTTTCCTTATCAATCATTCTCCAATTTGCAGATTTTCCTATAATGTTTTTTGCAAAATGCCCTCAGTGGCTTTGCTCCATTTTTAATGGCAGCTGAAATGTTTAATGCAGCAATATGATATTGCCTTTTACTTCTGTCGCCTTGGGATCAGAGTCCAAATTATGTAACTTCTTATTCTGGATCATCCTCTGATCTTTCCTGGGCGAGACAGAAGTATTTTGTGACCTAATTCTCCAAATACACAATTGAGTGCTTACATGGCGGATCCATGAATGTAGGTCAACATGGCACTTTCTGGGTCAGCCTGGCTGTAGGAAAAAGAATAAAGCAAATAATGTGCATATGAACATGATAGCTTAGTAAATATGCTGTTATCCCAGTGGTTTTCCCTAAATCTGTCTCACTGAGGACTGAGGCATATTGCTTTCATTTTGAGTGTGAAAAATTGTTGGTACGGACAGGATCACTCAGTCCTGTCTGCATGAAAACTGTCTGTCTGTAATATCTGTGTTCCACAGTCCGATACGAATGCATTTGTTCCTGTATGAGAGGAGATTCTCAAGGAAATCATTTCTCAGTCGTCCTCTCGTATGAACTCCTCTTTCTTCCCTTGAGACACTGTCACTGAAAGCTGCTTTAAGGTGCCACAAATTTATGTTTGCCCCGGCATCTTTTCTCTCAGAAGTAGTTTCTTCACCTCTGGCTCTGTTCATCTTCTCTCGTCTCGCCTGATATCAGACTGGACCCATCTCCTAACTCTTGTTTATAGCCAGGGGTCCAGCCGGATTTTTGATTATTTAAAGTCCATACTGTTTTTTTTTCTTCTGTTCTGCTTCTTTATACAATTAATAAATGAGAGACAATAGGTTTATAGTTTTCGATACACGCATATTTGCTTTATGGCTAACATTTAAAAAAGAAAATAACACCTCTAATAAATATTTAACAACTTTGAGATGGCAGAAAGCAGGAAATTAGTTTAGCTTAGCATAAAGACTAGGAATAGGGGAAATCAGTGAGCTTGACTTGTTGAGTGAAGCATCAAACTAATTTAATCTAATCAATATCAATATCAATATCACTTTGATATGTTAGTTGTCCAGGTCTAATCTTTATGAGCACCTAAAATTCCAAAAGTAACACAGATGATAGTTGGCATCAATAAACAGAGGAATAAACAGTGGTTTGTCCTGTTCAAGTTTATTTTTGTACTTAAAGAGTTTGCTGCTTTTTAAATCCTAAATGTTTTATTAACACTTGACTCGCATCTACCAGATCCTCATGTCTTGTCAAGTTTCCCTCCTGTGTGATTACTTTCTCCGCCGTAATGTACTTCACCTTGTCTGATTACCCCACCTGTGTCTGATTACTCCACCTGTGTCTGATTACTCCCAGTGTATAAGTCTCTGTGTTTCCCCTTTGTCTTTGTCAGTTCATCTGTTCCTGAGTCCTCGCCTCTGCCCTGTATTCCTCATGCCTGTTTGTTTTTTATTCAGTTTTGCATTTTTTTCTTCATCCTAATTTTTGGATTTTATTTTGCTGTTTCTGCTCCCCTGCTTTCAGTTTAGTGTATCAGCTTCTGTTATTAAAGCTCACCTTTAGTTTCCCTTGCCTGTTGTGTTGTCGTTTTTGCTTTTTGTCAAAACCCTGACGCAATCATATAAGAGAAACCTGACTATGTCGAAGGCCAGATAGAGGGGACAGAAATTGCTGATGAGGGGGAAGATGACAGCCGAGAAAACAGGATGGAAACATGAATTGGTCTTGCTTGAAGAGCAGGAGAGTAGAAAGATGGTAGAAAGAGATTGAAAACAGCTGCAGCTGAAGGAGAACGAGCTCTGATAAAAAAAAAAAAAAAGGAAAGAAAGCAGAGGTTAATCAAATGGTACAGTAACACACAATAACGCCTTTGTGTAGGCTCCCCTGTTTGAATCTAAACAATGTCATATTTTCCAATCAAATCTCTTTGACGAAGACAAGGAGTGTTGAAACTGGAAGACAGCTTTACAAAAGCAAGATAAAAGAAACACAAAGTACACAATTACAGGGCTAGTTAAAGCAAATTAATGGAGGCAGTTAATTTGAAAGGTCATCTTCAACTCTGAAGCCATGACTAAGCTCTCTGTCTCTCTTGCTCTCAGAGTTTTTCCCCCTCAGACGTGTTTTAAGAGAACCTATCAGAAACATGCCTGAGGACATGGGAGGCATAGGTGTTTTTGTTAAGATCAGTCAGAGATTCAAGGAAAATAAAAGAAGAGGAGGGATTAGCGATACAACTTAATCCTCCACAGATTAGAGGGTTTTTTTGGCTGCTTTGTTAGGGTTGAGAAAAAAATAAGAGGCTTGTTGATGCTACAAAAACTAGCCAATTACTGTGACTATGGTCCCTTTCATATATAAAGACTTCTGTATATTAATTTTCACGGCTTGGTTTCCTCGATAATATCTTTTACAGATGAGTGAAACTGTTAAGTCAGTGTCCTTCAAAAGAGTTTTTTGCTCTTTTGTCTCTGATGAGATCTGCATCAAAGAGGATGTGATTGCTGACTATGATAAGAGGCAAAATTAAATATGGGGAATGTCCTTGTCTGACCAAACAGCAAAGCAAACTGTGGCGCTAATAGCCAGAGGGATCTTTGCAATGTGAAAGGCAATTTATTGTTTTATGACTCATTTCAGGGAAGATGATCATTTAAGGGCCATAACTCAAAGATGAACATTAAAATATGAACATTAAAAGTCATTTAATTGGACATATCCTAAAGCTGTCTTTGGTTCTTTTAGCTGTTAGAAACAGGAAGCTAAGATTTAAGATGCAGAGACAGAAATGTTTAAACTTATGTCAACACAAGAAATCTTTGATTATATAAAATGCGGATTTGCACAGTTACTGACAAACTTAATTCAAAGCACTTAATATGCCTAGTTCAATTACAGATATTTATAAAACTTCAAAGTGAGAAAGATTTGATGAAGATTTGCTCAAATCCTCCAGATTATAAAGAATATATGTGTGAGTATAATTAAATTTTATTTAAGGATAAAAGTATTTTTAGTGGCAGCACACAAAGCTGACTTACGCCAGGTTTGCAAGAATGTCGCATTTACAGTTTTTAATACACCTGCCATACACACACACACACACACACACACATGACAAGGTGTCTAATTAGCCGAAAGAGTTGAAACACCTGTGTGGAAGTGCTTATTAAAAATTTAGGCAGAAATTTACAGAACACTGACTTCTCTCCACAGATTTTAGATTTTTTTTTGTAAAACACATGTGGATGTCACAGCAGAAGAAACAACAGGAGTAAATTAAAAAAACAGTGTTGGCTAAATTCCATTAAGCTGCTTTGGTTTGTGTCCATACTTACACAGAATTTTTATTAATATTTATTATTATTAATTTTTATTAATAAAAATTCTGTGGACACAACCTTTATTTCACAAAATCTCTTTGTTTACAAGAGAACGGAAAAATGTTTTCAGTATTAAAAACAATCATGCCAAGCCAGTAAATGTTAATTAAGTCTATATCAAAAATACATCAAATAACTTTGGCAACAGTAGTGTAAAGCACAATCAATAAACACTAATTAAAATCTCTTTCTTTGTTGACCGAAAACTCTGTTTGCCTGCAGATGAGAGACCAACAGGTGGAGGAAAATATCCATAAATATTCAAACAAAACCTCAGTTTCTACGTCCTGGAACTATGCATGAAGCCTCACTGTCATAACTGTGACACCTGATTTCTGGTTAGAACTGCATTAATTTTATT
The DNA here is from genome assembly GCA_029783645.1 of Ctenochaetus hawaiiensis. Taxonomy (NCBI): domain Eukaryota; kingdom Metazoa; phylum Chordata; class Actinopteri; order Acanthuriformes; family Acanthuridae; genus Ctenochaetus; species Ctenochaetus hawaiiensis. The sequence goes on from JAPZDY010000011.1 coordinate 11,685,941, forward strand.
AGTTACACTTGTGCTTTTCCTGCTACAAGTCACTAATTTGAGTGGCTCTGTCCCAAATCTCCATTAAAAATTAAGAATTTTTAGTGTCTTTCTTCCTAGAAAGATCAATTCATGTTCCCATCCTGCTATAATGTTACATAACTAATACTTTATTGTAAAAACAATGTTAGTGTCTAATATAAATGTTAATTAGCATCTTAATTAGCATTGGCATTATGAGGTCACATTTTTATTTAGCAAGTAATGTATTATATCCTGATGTCTACTATGGAGATTAGTGCACTATATGCATCCATCCAGCTCCTTCAACATTATTCCTTTAACCTTTCCAGCAGCTTTGTTCCAGCTCAGCACCTCATGAGTAGAAATTAGTTCAACTAAAGCTGGTAACACTGAACTTCCTGCAGAGGGATCCCTCCTCTATTGTTTTTCCTGAGCTTTCTTCCTTTAATTGCTGTTAGAGTGTTTCTTATGGGAGGTTTTTTTTTCTTTATCCATACAAAGAGTCTGAGGACAGATGGTGTTGTATGTTGTGCAAACTGAAAAGCCTTTGTGAAGTAAACTGTGATTTGTGGATTTGGACTATCTGAATAAAATTTACTTGACTTGATTTGAGATTGTAGAAGCTGGTGCCATCAGGAATTTGTATGTCTTTTAAAAGTTCTTAAACTCTTCTTGTTGACTTAAATCTTCAATGCAATATCTGCAGCAACCTTATAGTTTTTCACCATTTTTTTCTGTTTACAGCCTGCCAGCTTCTTAAACTTTGTGTTGTTCTTGACTTAATGACATGACATCATCTGTTAATTTGTGAACTATCATTTTGAAGCATCAGCTTTGCATTATAACCATCAGCATCTTGTATTTTTGAAGCCAGAAGTGGCCATAACTGGACAAGAAGGTGGAGCTGGGAGGTGACACTTGTTTTTGGCTTTATTTTTCAGCTTTAGATGTTTCTGGTTGGCTCACACCTGTCATCCTTACCTGATCAACACACCTATCTACACACCTGTGCTTCATTCCCCTTCATTAGCTCATCCTGTGCCCGCCCTTTAGCTCGGACCTTTTTTATATCATCTGTTGAACTGTCTAGGCCAAATGTTCCAGCCCTGTTTTGCATCCTCCCTGCATGGCTGCATTAGTTTTAATGCTTGCCTGCCTTTTTAGTTTTTGTCTTTTGTTTTTGGACCCTTTGGACTTGTTTGTCTTGCCCGACTGCCCACCTGTTACATTAATAAACAGGTCCCAGACGCTTAATAAACTGTGCTTTATCCCGACACGCTCTGCCTGTGAGTTCTGCTCTTTGACTCCACACTTTGTTAAACACTGACAAAAGCTGCAGATGTAACTTTGGTGCTTTTGAGTTTTTAAAACTTTTAGGTAAGCTGAAAACCCATGACTAAGTGACTTCTATGATGTTTGGACATTTTGTACATTGCAGTGCAAATTACCTTGTTTTTTATATAACATGCTCACTTTTCACCATCATTTATACTGTAGTAGAGAGTTTGGTATGAAATCAGGCAAAGGAGACTGGATGTTGGTGCTGAAATGTTGGCCACATGTGTGTTAGCTTGCATTTCTTGAGAAACACATTAGCTAACATGTTTTGGTCCAATGGGTGGAAAATTAAAAAAAGAGGAACATAAAAAAGTTGCAAAACTGCAGATGTCAGATCAGTTACATCATCAGATCATCCTGTTGGTGGGAATGAGAAGCAAGAAGGAAGTTTCCCAAAGTGCTCACATCCCTAAAAAATTCAATTACATCTTTGTTGCTGTTATTTGTCTATTTACTGGAAAGCTTTGCTTTGCATGCCACATTTCCAAATAGTGTTCACAAAATTGAATTGCTTTTAGTCCATCTTGTGTGACAGGGAGATGGATCAGGGGTGTATTAAGAGTACCTGCCAGGAATCGGTCCCCACCTTCTCTGTTATATCCATGCCAAAACGACTCTGTCTGTAATCTGGCGTGGACTTGATACCTGCCAGGACAAATCTGTCATTGCACAAGTGAGGGATCTGGATAATTGTTATGTTCCACAATCGAACTCCTCATCCTTGAGAGACATCTTACTAAACTCTTCTAAGTGAATGACAGACCCACCATTGTCTGCTTTATATTGGACATCCTGACAGGAGGAAAGCAGTTAGCATGGCTTCCTGGGTTGTAGCAAACCTCTCAAATTGGATGAGAGCATCTGCTGCTTCATTAAGAGAATCAGCCAGAGGATTCTGCTTCTCTGAAAATGAAGTAGCAACAGATTTTTTAGGTTACCCTGTGGAGTTTTCATTGTAAACAAAGATGGTTTAGTTTGTATTTGGTGTTTCTCAACAAAACTCATTGAGTGTGTCCTAAAGGCCCGACAAACATATTAAATGCATTTTAAAACCTCATAAAACAGTTTTAAAAGTCTCTGTATTCTTTACGTCAGCGTGTGATTTTTCTTTTTGTCTTTTTATTAGTGCGCTGCTACATTTTTTATGACACATTAGCTCCACCAGCAGATGGTATTACATCACCCTGATGCTCATGGTATGGATATGCATCCTCCTACTGTACACATGCTGATAAAACTAACATGCATACAATACAAGGCACATGAATTGCTGCTCTATAGCACCCCTAGTGGTCAAACACCTCACAGATCATTCTGGTTCATTTCCTCAAACACGATCATAAGTATTGTCACATATTGGAACGCAGTCTGATTCACCTTCTCTGTTTTCCAAGGACAAACTGCAGCATTTCCTGTGCTCTTATAATGCTGACTACATACAGGAACTGTGTGACATGAGGACAAAGGGGAGGGCAGGAAGGATAACCACTGACCCTGTGCCAACTAACCATCTGCTTATATAAAAAAAAAGAATTCCTTCCTTTAAGACTGTGCTGATTCATCAAGATTACCTGACTCAACCAGCTATTGTGAAAGTCTCTATGTGGCATTTTTTTCTAACAGTGGAGAACAAAAAACTTGAGGCACTGTATTAGTCAAAACCGGAGCCTGTGGGTCAAAAAATAAGCTCACAGTTCAGTGCTCTTGTTGAATTTTCTGCTTGTGTGTTTTTAATGCCGTCATGATCCCGTTGATCAACTGCAGACTAGAAAAGGTTGACATGCCCATAGGATTATCAAACGTATGGCCTTAATATTGCAACGAGTGAGTGAGCAGCAAAGACTGAAGGATGTGTGGAGAAAACAGCTTTATTACTCCAGAGGCAACCGACCTGGAGAACTGTAAAATTGGTCACAGAAATGGTATTGATCCGGCTTTTCAAAGCGCTGTTGTGACTTGACTCGTAATGCTCCTTTTGTAAATGCTCCCTCTCTTCCTCCCAATCTACTGGCTAAATGTGATATTATTATACAAAGTGTGAGACAGAAGCCATTGTAGGATGTGGAATTGAAGGGTAGAAATGTCATGAGCAAAGTGTAATTTGCAAAAGGTAAAAGTCATCTTCTATGTGAGAAATATACATTCATTTTTTGGTGGCATTAAATCATTAAAACCTTGGGAAAATGACCCTGATAAATAACTTTTCAGTATTATTATTCTTTATTAATCAAGAGCCATGCACAAAAACATTAATCTCAAAATGAGGATGCATGATTTATGGCTAATCTAGCAATTAGCTAATTTCCATCTGCAGTCCCAGAGCAGGTACAGACAAAACAATCAGCAGACATGAAAGACATTAATTGACATGCAGCACCATTGCAAAGTCTCTGTCACACCAACAACAGACAAATCTGCAAGCATGCAGCAACATATAATTACCAGTCCAGTCACCCAGTAGGCTTTTAACTATAAAATTAGTTCAGTCCAAATCACAGTCGAACGAATGTCGACATGACTGGTTGTTCAATATCCATTTTCTTGGTCCGTTGGGAAAAAGGATGAAAGTCAGTGCAAGATTAAAGCTCAGCTGGAAGCATATTCAATGAGGGAGAACCCTGTACAAAGATTAAAAGTTTCCATAATTGTTCCTGAGTCATGCAATAGTAAATATACATGGGGCTGCCCATTCTCAGCACAGGGTGACCTTGTGCGAAGCGGGAATGTTCCTCACGCAGATCCCCACATGGGCTGCAGTGTAATGGAATGGGAGACGAGGAGGATGAGCCAGTGCAACCAGCTTGAGCAGACAATGACTGATTGTCCAGGGAATGCTACCTAACATAATGCATTACCACAACATAATTGACTTTAGTGCAAGACAAGATCCCCAAGGGCTAACTGTTTAGCCCCAAGGTCACAGTTTTGGACAGAATGCGAAATATGAGAAGGCTTATGTAAAGGCAGAAAAAGGAGTAAAATAAACAGAGATCCATTATCCTTGACCTTGCATACAAAAGCGGCTCTTTACATCTTACAACAAATATGGATCCTATTTGGCGGAATCCAAGACAATACAAGAGCCCCTCATGGGCAGTAAATCTGAATTCGTACCCTCGCTAAGAGATTTTTCTAGAGAAGCAGTGTGTGAAATGCAGAATGTACGCATACATCTTCCTGCCACACATTTCCATCCATCAGGAAAAGTGTAAGTGGAAGCCTCTTCTGTCTTTTCGTAAGGCACACTGACTGACTCTGGCTCCAGTCTCTGGCCAAATGACAGCATATTTAGTGTCATCACCCATCAAGCATCTGTCAGTCTGCTGTGCCTCTCACCCTGATTGATGGTCACCCCCTGGTGTATAGAGAACAGCGAGCCGTGTCACTATCTGTGGTTAATGACCTGCTTGAAGACTTCCATGAGTGAACAGAGAGAAGAAGTTAGCGACCAATACACTCTAACACACACACACACACATACACAAAGTACATGGCATGCAATCAAATGGATAAACAAATCAATACAGTTATTGCAAGGTACTGTGCATGCAGATGATGGTATTTATCTACATATGCATGAATTATTTCTATTATCTGACACATAACTGCAGAGGGAGTGATTGTTTACACTCTATAGTTTGAGTAAAACTTCCTCTGGTGGTGAGGTGTATCCTGGCATATTATCCTGGGATTAGACTGTGGCACAATAAATCCGGCAGGGGAAATGTATGTAGTTATTTATTTATATTAAGTGAGAGAGCTCTGTATGCATATTATGTGATGAATGTGCACTTAATGCTCATTCTGGGTGAGGGTTATTAACCGCTGTTAATGTTTCATTGCGAGGTGCAGCAGTTAATGAAGATGGACTCCGAACGCAGCCACTCAAAGTCCAATAACTTGTTCTGTGTGTTAAGATGTCCATTGATGAAACAATCTGTGTAATGATTTTCTCTTGCGAGAGACAAAGATATTGTGCTCCAGCAGTGGACCACAATAAAAGAAGAGGGAGTTTTCACACAGGCATAATGTTTCAGGCTGATTGTTACAGTATGGAAGTGGAAGGGAGAGGAAAAAGTAGAGTTTAAGTAGAAAATAGCATAGAAAAAAATCTGTCTTCTGTCATCTGTAAAATGAGCTAAAATCTTTAATCCATATTGGCTAAGCCATGTAACTGCCCCAGGGATACAGAGGAGAAACTCTAACTGGATATTGGAATTAAAAGAAAAGGAAAGTGTTTTATTTGGGGTGTACAACAGCTGGGGATTTTCACTCAAATGGGAAATAAGTACTTATACAGCATCGGGGGCAATATCCAAGCAGTGTGAAATGAGCTGTGCAACTTGATGAGCAGTTTTATCTAATAAAGTATAGATGTTGGAGTGTACGTGACTGAGGAGAAGGGTAAGACTCCAATAAAAGAAATACAATAAAAGTGCAGAAGGGAGCTTTATTCTCTCCAGATCTCTCCCAAGAGGCTGCCATCCACCAGGGCCTTGCTATTGAACATGAAGGTACCCTGAGAGCTGGTTTCCACCTGTCAGGATGCCTTTGTGTCTGCCGGGGCGGGCAGCACCCATGTTTTCCTGATTGTGGGATTAAACAGACAAGGTAGGGATAGCAGGCAAGAGATGGCAAAAACACCCTGTCCTCCAGACAACATGGTGGCAACTGTGTTGTTGTTGTTAGTCTGTTTAACCATGTCTGATGACTTACTCAGTGGCATTTCTCAGGAAACATGTTGAAATGGCTCTTTGCTAATTCCAGGGTTTTAGACTAAATAAACAAATGAGATAAATATATTAAGAATAGAATTCTGTCAACCTTCTTGTGCTGCATGAGCTTTTTGCACCATTGAGATGAGCTATCAGGAAAAAATGAGTTAAAAGGCAAAAAAATTCATACCAGACTGGCAACTTACATGATGAGAAGGATAAACCGAAAACTGTGCATGTGATATATCTTGAAAATTATTCATTAACTCATACTTAAAGCTCTTCTAATCCAAATTTCAGTATTAAAAACTGATGAAAGAACTGTCTGAAATTGGTAGTGGTCCCTTGTAATGGCAAACCCACAGAGATTCCCACCGAACTCTGCAACTCGTCAGCTTTAATGGTATCAATAATGGTGTCCGTCACAATCTTGTGTTGCATCAAGCAGCTGTTTTAAGTGGAAAAGCTCTAAAAACAGAGTTCATGACCAGCTGGGGAACATAATAGAAGAAGAAATTGACTGAGTACAATTTCAGAAAGAAACAGTTTTTAAAAAGTGTTTTAAAATTCCAATCTTAGTGGCACTAAAACAATAAATCGACTTTTTCTAATGTCGTGTAAACCTACTGATTTACTAACAAACTTTTAGTTCAAAGAGAATGAATATTGGACTTATATTCACCAGGTGGCCAAAAAAATTGACTCAAAATTATTGATACTGCCTCTTCATAACTTCTGGATGTGTAAATAAACAACTAATAAAGTTAAACATATATCAGTTTTATGTTTGCAGCTTGTTTCTGCTGCTTTTTTGGTTAAGATAATTGTTACAGTATATAAAATTTGTTATTTGTTGTGGGCACTTCTCCAGATTGACTACCATTATTTCTGATAATTGTCCATATTTTCCTTAAATTGCATCATATCATGATATCTGAGTAAAGCCCTGATCCTAATTATTATTGTTTTTATTTGTTTATTGTAACTACTATGCACAGGAGTAATTAATCAGACAGTCAGTCCACAGATATGCCCACAGGCGGTCAGAGATGTTCAGAGATATGCATCAATTGATGTCCTCATTACATTTTAATACATCACTCGAATACGTGCTGATGTAAAAATTCAATAAGCACTTTAAGGTGCTCTTCTGGCCCTCATTTGGGCCTCACAGGGTGCAAGAAGAAATGAATTACATCGCTATTGGTCGAGAAGATTCATGATGAATATTTCATCAGGATGCCAGGGAATTCTCACTATTGCTGTTAATGACAAAACGTGCCATCTGCCACAGCAACAGGTAATTTGAGGAATCCATCATAATCTGTTGTCACAGACGTGAACAGAGAATGATGCAGGAACACTGCAAACAGGCAGCGGACAATACCCAAATGTCTGCATGTCTGCTCTGGAAAAAACAACCAAAGAGGTTACCTCTGATCTCGATATGTTGCAGTCTGGCGTGATGTTTTACAGCCCTCCTGGGTGAAATAAGTACTAAAAGCAGCAACTAGTACATAAGAGAACTGCGCATTTTCATCAGAATTCAATTTTAGAGGCTTTACAGCATAATGACATCACAACCCTCCTCCTGCAGACCAGTCCATTAGACCCTTGGTTTCATGTATAAACTGGAGTGTGGTACAGTCTGACCGGACCAAGGACGAATTAGTGTCAGGGAGGTTGACTGAGCCAGAGCAGACACACACACACGCGCTGAATGTGAATTGTGATAATGCATTTTATTATCAAATATTCATGAATCACCGTGCGTTACAGTCCATGTCATATGCCAGGGTCTAATTGTCAATTACACCTGCAGCTCACAGAGCATAATGGTGAAATTGATAGGGAGGTCAGCAACATAACAGAAAAATGTTAAAATTCACGTCAGGTTGTTTTTTATCACACTTTTCATCGAAAACCATAAAAATGGTAAAAAATCTTGATGAACACGTTTTGAAGGACAGTTCAAGGATCTCTTTTATTTGAAATGTGAAGTTGAAGACTTAAATCTCCACTGACTAACAGCTCAGTTGCAAATGTATTGCAGTGAAAAGCTGAAGCACTTTTCAGGTCGAAACATATAGCCGTCCAACACTGTCACAGCTCAGATCACATGAAAGCTGCTTGTGGTGAAACCTCATAGTTTCTGTAACCAAAGGTTCTTCAGCCAATTACAAAAGCAATCAATAATCCCAAATGAATCTTTGACGGTAAGTTGTTTTGATGTTGGTGCCATTGATGAGATTTTTGCAACTTGTTTCTGCACTGTTAGTTTTATAGATTACATTTGCCATGCAGGGAGAAATGCAGTTCCAGTTTGTTTATTTTAAAAATGACCTGTGTTTCCTTAAGTTAAATATGAATCTCATTACAAGTAGGTAGTCAGACATCTTATCAACACTCACAAGACATAAAGAAAATGATGGAGACATGCAACTGTATATGAATATTAAGTAAATTTGCCTAAAAGGCAAAAGGAGCAATAACATTAATTTTAAAGCCATGCATGGATTTTATGAGACAAAAGATCAGCAGATTTAAAGCAAAGAGAGGTCTTATCAAGAGATTTTGGAGCCTCGACCAGCAACAGCATGTAATCTTTGGATTTCCCCACCTCTTATCTAATCTTGGTAGAAAAAAGAAGATAGATGGCATGTCTATAGCCTTACTGGTCCAACCCTGATAGGTGATCCTCATCCTCTCTGCTTTGACTCTCTTGGCTGGTGGAGGAATCAGCCCTTAAATTTAGAGGAGTTTTTCTCCACCATCTTGACTTCCTGGATGTCAGCAGCACTGGTTTTGATGTCTTTTCCCCTCCCTGCTCTCAGGTCTGCTGCCTCCACAGACAACCCTCAACCCTCCCTAGAGGCTTAATTTGATGAGGATATGATGGATGGGAGGACTGAGGTGCTCTCGACCAGTGGCAGCCCTCAGGCTGGGATGATCTTTCCTCCACTGCATGAGCAACGTGGCTCCCTTTATACCCTAGGAGGCATGTTTGAACCATCTACTTAACAGCTGCAACTGTAAGGGCATTGATTGCCACATGCAGGGGACTCGAACATAAAATACTGAAAAGTTTGGAAGTGAGAAGTTTGAGAGTGAATGAGCTTTCTTCAATTCACCAGAGGATAAGAAACATTTTGGCTTTAAAGTTGAAAAAATAAATTAAAGGGTGTTTTTGAAAATTGTGGAAATTTTACAATTTATTTATTAATTTTACAAATTAGTACCCGATAGATTAATATAGAATTTTATTTTATGTTCATGTCATGTTGGTTTAATGATATACTGACTGATGAGATATTTAACTAAAGATACACAATAGTGTTTTATGTGCTGCGTGCTATTTAATTAACACCCATGAATGCAGTTTCTGTGTAGGATGTTGTGTTTGCTGCAAATACGAACATTCAAATCATTTCCAGCGATATGCATTTTTAGAAGCAGAAAACATAAATTCCTTGGGTGCAAAATTACAAGTTGTTGGTGCTATTATTCTCCGTGTGGTTCCACGGTTCATAAGACGGTGTGACAATGATTAAAGCCTCAAAATCTGAGTATCGCATAGCCACTATGTAGTGCAGGATCTGAGAGAGAACAAAGCCTGTTATTCTGGTTTTTAAGAAGTTTGCCTGTCTGAGCACAGAGCCAGCGGGAGGCTCAGGTGCAGCAGAGACAGACAATCCCAGCACGTTTAGAGCAGAATAGATCTGTCAGTCCTGCAAACCCTTGAAGAACCAGCCGGTGGAACCACATGCAGCTCTCTCAGCCTACACCCAGTTATCTGGTGTGAACCAGGGTGGAAAGATACCAACGCAGGGCATCATCATAAAAGATGCAGACATTCCCAGCGGATGATGTCTGTTTTGTGTTTTTGGAGGGTTTTTCTGTTTTGTTGATTTGGATGCACACTCGACATTTATCATGTTTCAGGGAATCATACAGCTGAAAAATCAGATGAAAAATAATGGTGCATGTTGCCTTGTTTCAGGTGTAGATGTAATAATAAGTGTGCTGTCTGTGACACTCTGTGGGCTTGTTCATTATCAGGAACGTTTTTTTTTCATGAGCAAATACAGATTTCCCCCCTAAGGCAAGTCATATTTTCCATAAATCCTTGGCCTTCACAGGATTCCCAGAAAAATGTCTTCAAGTGGCAAATATGTTAATATTTGATTTGCATTAATCAGTAAGCGATAAGGTAATTTTCTTTGAGATGTTGCTGTGGTCAGTTTACTCTGCTGTCAATGCTAAGGCCATTTTGTACACTGATGAGCTCCAACTCAGTGGGAATACCTGAAAAATAAAGTACTCTTGAGAATTAAATGAGAAGAAAGATACCATCCTAATGTCTATACAGTTAGGATACAACTGCAAGCAGCAGTCGTTTAGCTTAGCTTAGCATAAAGACTGAAAACAAAGGGAGACAGTTAGCCAGACTCCATCTAAAAGTAATAAACTTTGCCAACTTGCACCTCTCAAGCTCATTAGCTGACAGTTTATATCTTGTTTACTTTTCAATCTGAACTAAGTATAAAAATGAAAGTTGTTTTATGTTGGATTACATCATGAACCATCTCTTTACTGGTAGCTGTCACTTCCTGGAGTGCTGGTGTGACTCTGAGATTACCTGGAAATGAAAGTTATACTCATGTAAAAGGACAATTTCCTCCATTAAAATGATGAGTAAAGTAAAAGTTGCAATCTTACTATTTGAGAAGCCTACTGTAATTGAAGTAAAAAAAAATTACTTCGACAATCAATAACCAAAAGTTACAGTTGATCTTAATAGTAATTTGTCGTGGTTTATTTATCATTATTTTTTAACTTTAAAGCCTAAAAGACTTTTACAGCTGCAAGAAAAGTAATGTGATTAGCTTAGCATGGACAGCTTCCAGTTTGTGCTAAGCTAAGCTAGCTGGTTGCAGGATTTAAGCCTCAAGTTTAGCTTACAAACATGAGGGAGGTATGATCTTCTCATCAATTTCTGGGGAATAAAGAAAACAAGTTCCCAAGGTAGTTAACAGTGTTTTTGATGCTGTTTCACTCTAACAAATAAGCCTCTCAGAACCAGAGCTCATATATTCTACATTTCACTGAATCCATGTTTGGTTATGAACCATTTATTTTTTGCCTCAGTCAAGCTTGGTATCCAAGAGGCCTGAGGCTTAATTTAATTTTCCCTTGTAGAACCACAATTTTCATTTAGCCCCCAGTCATTTATGCTGAATTTCTGCCCTTAAACACGAAGCAAACTAGTGGCTGAGCTGTAAAAGAGACAGAGCTCAGCAGCCTCACTTGTTGCTCTCTTTGAACATACGAGCCTTTATTTATTTATTTTTTATTTTTTTTGGCCCCAGATGTATTTTGACTTGTGTTAACACTTAGGGCAACACAGCCTGCTAGAGTGCAGAAAATAAGGATAATCTCATTACAGGCGGACAGTTTGGAAACGGTCAACAGGCTCCGCTGTGACAGAGGCAGCAGTATGGTGGATCAGGCTTTTGTGTGTGTGTGTGTGTGTGTGTGTGTGTGTGTGTGTGTGTGTGTGTGTGTGTGTGTGTGTGTGTGTGT
>JAPZDY010000011.1:11698012-11711738 GCA_029783645.1 Ctenochaetus hawaiiensis
TGTGTGTGTGTGTGTGTGTGTGTGTGTGTGTGTGTGTGTGTGTGTGTGTGTGTGTGTGTGTGTGTGTATGTGTGTGCTGCTTTGTGAGAGCCTAAATGAGACCGGAGCAGACAGCTGGAGAGAGAGAGAGCGAGAGCATTGCTGCCTCATACAGCGTGTCTGTATCAGATGAGAAGAGTGAGGGAGGGGGGTCACCCAGGATTCCCTTGAAGCTGCTCTCCAGGAAAAAAAAAGGAAAAGAAAAAAAGAAATGTTACAAGATTTTATTTGCACCTCGATTACTGGATAGAGATCAGCTCGTCACTGCTGCAATTTTCTACCTTTACCATCGATTCGTGTCTTTGCTTTTTCTTTTTTTTTTTATTATAAAGAAGATGCCGAAACGGGCGAGAAAAGTGAGGCAGACTATGTCGGGAACAGACAGTTTGAATTAAGCGGACTCGTTATAGGAATCAGTAAAATAAATAGCGCAGAGATCGATTTATTGTGATTTTTTTTAAAAAATTATCTTTCTTGTTTTTTAATTTTGATGCTGAAACGCAGGATCTGTGCGTGGATAGAAGAAAGACAAAGTACCTCTAGATTTTAAATGACCACTTAGATATTAATTAGCTCATTTCAAGGCGTTTTTTATAATCAAAAATACATTACAGGTTAATAGCTTCGCTCATCAGGCAAGTAAAAGTTTTATACTGGCTTTTGCTTCATATCTTGTTCATGCTTTGAAACCAAAGGCGATTTGCGAGCTGCATTCTTGCTTAAACGCGCAGCCCGGTGAGGTGTTTCCACGTATTATCGAATTTAAAAAAAAAGAAAATACGACGAGGGTTGAAGTTTGAGGAGGGGTTTTCCCCTCTTTCATTCGCTTGAGGTTTTGTTAAATATACCAAGGACAGTAGCAAAGGGTCTGACTCAGAAAAAACTCCGGAGAGCTTGGCTATATGAAGATCGCGACACAGTTGTTGGTTTTCCCTCGCAGAAATGCCAGTGCGTGCTGTGACCACCAGGTTCATGTACAAGGGACTTTGCACTATTCCAGATGTCCTCTCCTACCGGACCCCTGTTAACCTGCCTGAGGATGAGGTGGAAGGTGAGTCTCTGGAATTTTTTTTGCGGTTTTAAGTTGTTATTGTGCTGTTACATCTAAAATGCAACGTCCACCTGCATGACAGATTAGTTCAGGACCCCGGAGAGCTCCAATCAGTGTGCGCTCCTTTTCCTGATCCGCAAATCTGACTGCACACCATGTAAAAAAAAAAGAAAAAAAAGAGGGAGATTCCGTAGTACAGATGTTCCTCAGTATGGTTAGGTTTTTAGATGTTCCCCAAAAATGTGAAATATATCTCTTTATCTCTTTAAATGTTTTTGTCTTTGCACATTGTTGCTGATTGTTGCACACAAAAAAATAACAACCAGTCTTTTTTTTTGTCCTTTATGCACTAGTTCAACATGTCACACCATCCTCTAATCATTGCAGTAAACTGTTATTAATCCACCTCATACAGTACACAACATATCTCAAGTTCTCCATGGATGGAAAATGATCTTAAACTTGTGAGTAAGCAAGATCTGCACACACAAAAGCCATTTTCTCATGGTTATATTCAGGGCGCCTGTGAGACTTAACTGCACCTGATTTCACTTACTGAAAGTCATTTGTGCTTGAGAAGGAAGACTGAAGAGTCAGAGAGACAAGGCTGAAAATGTTCACAGACAAAGGAGGAGCCTGAAATGGAGAAGGGGCTGTGATGAATGGCAGAAATAAAAACTATAAAAGTGCAGATTAAAACACCATTTCTGGAAAATCAACTGCAAGTAAAACCCATTTAATAAGATGGCAGATTAATTCATTTTTGAGTCTTAAATTACATCCTGTCATGTCTTCTGGGTTTGTTTGATATATTGCGCTTAGTCATTACTTAATAAAAACGACCATCAATAGCACAATGTTGTGCTTTGGCCATCAGAAAGAATTATCGGAGCATTATTATCCATCTTGCCAAAGCAACCCTAGTGCATAGCTATTAAGGATGGTGGTTTTAGTTTGGCAAATGGTACTCACAATGAGGAAGCACAGCTGGTAGTGATTTGGAGCAAAGCCAGTCAGACTACAATGAAGAGATAACTCCCAATCAGATTTGATATCGCAAAGTCTTTCATGCAAAAGGGAATTCCGTTTCCCCTTCTTCTTCTGACTGTAGGTTGCCTGGGCCCACAAGTGGCTGTCTGCCCTTGCTTTGAACCACTCATTTGACATTGAAAATTCACTATCTGCAATGGCAACATAAATTTAATTAAAAGGTTGGCTATGGAAAAAGAAGAATCGGAACAACAGTAAAATGACCAGAGTGCTGTGTGTGTGTCGCAAGAGAAGCCATGCAGACGATGACAACACAGCTTTTAAGGTAATGGGTAATGGAGAGGTTTTTTTTTTTTTCTCCAAACTACAGTTTGCTAATTTAGAGCCATTAAATATTCAAAGCATAATGAGATGGATCATTCAACCGTGTGTATTTACCCAGGGAAGATTCACTGAGCACAAAAAGGCACTGCTGCATTTACATGGCCCCACACCTCGGCGGTGCCCAGGGTGAACAGTGCTCTACTTTCTGTCGCTGAGCGGCTCCACCGGCAGATGAAGTGTGTAAAAGAGCACTTTGCTTGTAGCTGTTGAGGGAGGCGAGAGAGTTTCAGATTAACCTCAGACAGGCTGCGGGTGTGAATCAGCAACCTCCCACTTACTGGCCAACTACCTTTTACACCACAGCTGCTTCATCTTACACACAGTGTGGGAGCTGCTGTTGCTGGTCCGTGGAAGATGCTGCAGTCCAGTGTTCCTGAATGAAACTCGCTTTTTTTCTCAAAAAGGTCTGAAATTCAGCCTATAAATATTGTTTTGTCCACAAGACCTCTAATTTTCGTGAGGCAGAAGTTCCCTGATTGCACAACTCATCTAATTCCCTCCCCATATTATATTTATGATGATAGCTTTCTCCCAGCAAGATGTGCATATTTGCAGCCAGAAACTGTAATTGAACAGGTTTGGGATCATCTGAGGAACAGATTACAAACGCTAAACTGCATTAAGCTTTGGGAGATGAGCACATGGTGTGTCCTTATTTTGATTTGATAAAATTTCTAAAAATATGCAATAAAGACACAAAGCCAGAGCAGAATATCCTCATTAACATGCTTTACAGCCAATCAGATAGATAATTTGCCCACACATTAAATCCAGATGACTACAGCTCAGATCACAATGTAAGATTTAATATGGATTTATCATTATCTGATCTCTATTCCCTGTAGCTAATACTGTTTCCCTTATAAAATATATCTATATATATATATTTAGAGACAGAGAGAGAAACAGATATATAAAAGACTGAATAAATCAAGTATAACCTAGCATGTATAATTCTTACAAGCGTACCTCAAAAAGGATCCTAATAAAGAGATGTTTTAATGTTTGCAAGCAAAGACCAGGAAGTTTTTACACGATATAAAAGATGAATATAAACCTCAGTGAGTTCTGTGATTAAATCCACAGGGTTTCTTTTTTAGTGACATTGTTGCAGAGACATGCTGACTAACATTTTCAAGTGGCCACTGACAAACGCAACCACACAAGGACAAAAGGACTTTGCGTCCTGTGCAGAGAGACAGTTCATGTCACACTCTGAGCAGTACATGACACACACACTGCCTTCTCTAAAACACACTGAAGAGTTCATTTAAGTCTCAGCTCCAGGTGAAGTTGCAGCGGAAGACAAGCTGTGCCAGTAAACCAGCACAAATGTGCACAGGAGAAATGTTTTTCATTTCGTTTTGACAGTGTTGTAAACTGCTGAGGATTTTAAGGTAACAGTAGATGTGAATGTGAACCTGATGATTTCCTCAAAAGGCCATTAGATGCTGTTTCATTAACACTCTGACTTAATTAACTAGCTGAATCATCTGCCAGATTTTTGATTAAAAAATAGTTTAAAACTTTTCCTCTACAAGACAACAAGTTGCTCTGTTTGTCTTGGGACCATTTTTAAAATAAATATATAATATATATAAGTAAAGAAGAAGACAAATCAATTGTAAAATGGAAAAAATAGAGACTATTTATCATTTAGAAAGAGTTCAATGATGCAAAATTATTATTGTTGCATTAAACTTCATTAAAATAAAACTTCAGCAAACAATTAGATTTTACATTGAATGTATTAGTAAGTTTTAAGATTATGATTAACCAATTAGATGTGGATAATTACTCCAGTGACACACCCAAGACTCATAAAAATGATCTATAAAACTGTCATTTTAGGAACTTTGTGATCTTTATTTTCATTATTATACCTGCAAAACTACTACATTGATCATAACCAAAGCTGACACTGGCTTCACATTCAAAGTCAACTTTGCAAAGAAATCCTAGTAAATACATTAATAACAGTTATGAGGTTTATGTCCCTTCACTGAAAGGAGGGATGATTGTTTATACTGGATGAGCTTTAGGGAGGCTGATTAAGTACTCACAGCTCCTAATGGATCTGCTGCGTCCAGGGAATGTTTTTCGAACAGATGGTTGCCTAGGTATGCAGGGTCAGTGGCAAGGCTTCCTGCCCTTTTCCTCGCCCTTGTTTCATGCATTTGTCATAAACCCTGATATGTATTCCAACCATTTCTAGCGTGCGAGCAGTCACCACTACTGCTGTCAAACAGTGTAGGTGCTTATATCACTGAACAAAAATCTTATTAGTTTGAGGCATAATTTTGGATTATTTATCAGTCTCTCTTTTATGGCTTTCTCTCAGTGGAAGGAAAATCCCATTATTTTCATCATAAAATACATCTACACTTGTGCGGTCCAAAGCTGTTCAGGCTATTTATGACAGTGATATAACAGTAATCACTATATTTTTCATGTTCAACACATCCATTTAACATTTTTGCGTGTGTATTCACCCTTTGCGAAGGTGTTACACTCTAAGTACTTTTCTATGAATGTCTATGTGAACACTGTGCTATGCCAAGTCTACTGATTAAATGAGCATTATGTTAAAACCAAAGTCCAGAGCCAAGTTCAGCCCATTATGCATGAATGATTGAGACAACTGAATACATCTGTGACACTGTGACTAGCATGCATTAAATGTCTCACTTACTTTAGATAATTACACTGAAATTAAACAAAATAATGTCCAATCAATGGCTTTGCAGCTGGTGAGTTAAAGTTTGACAGGGGAAGGGCCCAGTGCTTGGGTTTAACCCTTGGAAGTCTTTCTGGACTTCTCCTGGGAACGGCTCCACTGGTGCAGTCAGCCAGTCTGCTCTTCAATGTGGATGTTCAGTTTAAAAGGGTTTATATACTCAGTTTGTGGTTGTGGGTGAAAGAAACTTGGTTTCACAGTCTCTTCTGTCTCCAAAATGTCAAGCCTTCAGCAGCATCACTGGGACATGTCCAGAATCTCTCTCCCACAGCTAAAGCTCCTGGCAGCCAATTAAGTCAGAGCCCCCACGCCTCCTGGTGTGACGTCAGTATGACTCTACCCTCTTTAGCCATTCAAAACAAGACTACTTCTGCAATACATTGTCATAACACAGAGGTATTGATTCTAATTTGCTCAAATTTCAGTCCAATAAAGGATCAATGAGTCTGACAGAACAGACTAACAAATATAACTAACTACTGCCACAGTGCTCTTTATAACTAGAACATGAAGATGAGGGATAGCAAGTTCACAAGGATGTATTTTGGCCATTTGTTTGTAACAAGGAGGGCTAGGCAGAGTTATGGCACCCCCCCATATCTCAATCTGTAAATATGTAAGCATATATTCAGCATAAGTGAGAAAATACTGAAATATTGAGAAATATTTAGAGTGATTAGTCATTATAGAAAAACATGATCTGGTGTAAAACATTTTTGAGAAAATGCACAAAAAACCGTTTTATGACAGGAGGATGTTAGAATTGCACCTGAATGAAAACACACACCGTAACTTGTAGTTAACTGGCAGACACTTTAACTGCACATGTGTTGAACCTGATAAGACTCTCGTTTTTCGGCTGAACAGTCATGACTTCCCCGCCAGTTACACTCTTGGAGGTCTCTTCTAGCTTGTATCACTCCTCGGTGCATCACTGACAGAGGATGTGAATAGTATTTATAGATCACAGCCAGCAGGAGAATCCCCCAGACATCAGGCATTGTAGTAGAGCGTAGACCCTGTTCCACTTTGTATGCAAAGCTGTCTTCTTTTGTGCTTACAAGCAGAGTGATTTCTGCAGCAACATTGTAAACAGACGAAAATATGTGTATAATATGTGTGTGAAACAGCTGTCAGGGATCTATAAGTGCAATATGTGTGGCACACATACAGTGAAATATGTGTCAGGCCAGATTTTTGGGAGGATATTTTCACATGTAACAACAACAACAACAACAACTAAGTCTAAAATATGGCTCTCTCTGTACTCAAAGACAAATTTCTAGTCACTCCTGTTTTAGCTGCCTAGAGAGATTCACAGTTTCAAACATCGCTTAACGATATTGCAGGATGTTAATTATGAGACTATGTCCTTACTCTCCCCTTGTCCCGTTGTCAACAACAGCCATATTTCATCTACATCATCATACTTAGTTGGAAAAGCAAATGTAAACTGATGAAAGCTTGCCGTTGGATACAACTATAAAATCTATGCTACTCTTACTCTTCTATATAATTGAGAAATGAGAGAAGCTGCAGGTCAAGTAACCTGCACAGATTCAACTTAAGGCTACAAAATGAGTGGGTGGAGCTGGGGGGGATTAATATTGCTATAGTATATTGAAGGGTTAATAAACCTGCACAAGTCTGCAGGTCTGTCTTTACCTAATCTCACACAGCCACACCTCTGTCTTATTGGAGACACTGACATTGAAAACATGAAGACATAATCAAGAAAAGTAGCTTTATAAAAGCCTGATGTCCTATGAAAAAATAAAGAGTTCATCTGAAGTCAAATCTGCACTCTCTGTTTGAGTAATAAGTGATCTGATATGGTCATGCAAATAGCAGCAACTGCTTGTAAAGTCAGGCTCTTAATTCTTAATAATTCTTCTTTTCCCCTAAAAGATCAGGTCACGTAATTTCAACTCAGCCTGCCAAGAGCTGCAGGCAGTGGGAGTATTTCAAGTGCTTTTTGACAGCAGGAGTTGTTTTAGCTTCAGGGCTCGTGTGGCACGTCTTCACCGTCTCTGGTGACTCTATGTTGCTGTGTTTGTTTATGTAAATGTAATAATGTGAAGATGCTTCTGTAGCAAAGAAGGATAACATGAGAATATGTTGGACCTGTGATGATGGTTGATTTATGTTTTTTTTACTATGTGTGTGTTGTTATGAGACTCTCAGGGGGACAATAAAGCGCAGTGTATCATGTCTTGTGGCCTTACGGTTTATCATAATGTGATTCAATCAAGACATGTCAGAATGTGGTACACAAACAGTATGTTGTTGGTGTGTAGGATAGTGGATCGACTTCTAAAGCAACCCTAACTTAAGATTTGAAGTTATGTAATCAGCTACTTAATTACAAATCTAGCATATTTCAAATGTAAAAAAAAATCCTGTTGGACTGTTACTGATGCATATTTTAGGATTCAGCTTTTTGTGTTACTATTTGCCATATTTCCTCAAGTAATGGCAGCAGCCTTGTTCAACACAAACAAACAAAGGCCTGTTCCAAGGGCCAGGAGGAAAAAACATGAATACAAAAACTCCTGGTGACTGTTGTATAGTGTGCATCCCTGTAAGCATAACATGCATTTCCAAGGCTTTAATTTAATAAATGTAACCATATAAACCTTCTATTTTAACACTTTGATGTTGTGCATTGCTTATCTTATGTGTAAATGTTGTATTTCAGTCACTCAAGATGTACATGTGTTAATGTCCAAGCCAAACTGTACTTGGTAGTATTAACAGAATAATGCAGGATCAAAACTTAGTCAGGGAATAATGGACCACGTTAGGAAACAAGAAGGCTTTAGGATAAAATGACTCAACATTTTCTTATTAAACTAAAATAATTTGAAATAAAACAGTGCCTGTAATACAACCCTGCCTCATATAAAGGCCTGGCATCCTCTGCAGTTAAAATCACAATTTCAGGAAATATGGTATTTGCATGACAGCATTCATACTATATGAAGACTTGTTATTGTGCAGCTGACAGGGCCTAATGGAGCTCTCCAGTCTGTACAGCATTTTTTATTTTTTTCAGCCTCCTATTAATAAAATCTGCATGTTTCCCCCTCTTTCATTATCAGAAAGAAACATATCATTGGTGTCATCATACCACCTCTGGTAAAACCACCCTAGAGGGGGTCTTTTTAATGAAAAGAGTTGGATTCATCTCCTATGGAAATTTTTTATCCTCTAACCAATTTTCTGCAACTACCTCTATAAGCAGCCTTTGATAAAAACTATTAACTATATTCCTGACCAAAGGATCTCCCAAAACCCTTCAATTTTTCAGTTTTAAGTAGAGCATGCCAATTAGAGCTCTGTGTAATATTTTGGTTGGAAAACCATACCTTTTTAAAGATGTCCGGCGATTTTATTTACATCCCTTTTATCAGGGCAACTGGCTTCATCTTGGATTGACACAAAAGGTCCTGTTTGATCCTGACTAGCCAAGAGCAATTAGCGGGAAGACTTGAGTCTCTCTTTTAATTAGTATGTAAATTAATATTCGCTTTCTGAATGTGACTGGACTATCTACAGAATGATGGACACAAATGGTAAAAAAGAGTATCTGGATTTGAAACAACTGAATGTAATATCAGATATATAAGCTTTAATAAAATGGTGAACGGTGTCATGAGTTTTGTTCAAGCACATACAGCCACTTTGGAGACTGAAGACTGCCTGTTGTTACTCTCTTCTCTTCAGCTCCTGTGGAGTGATGAGACCTCTTCATCTACCTCCTGCTGTATTTACTCTATTACTGATTCTTGTGCAGCGTCATGATCGTTCGCTGAAGGTGGAGATGGATTTTTGCAGTGGACTTGGCAGTCTTTAGGGCTCTCTTAGAAGTAGTACAAAGTGCATAACTTTATCTATTAGTGATAGGTGAAGAAGCAAGCAGGAAATGGAGGGAAAAACGGGTAAGAGCGTAGACAGTACAATATATTAATTAGTAGATGGAGCCACTGCAATGTCACAGGCCTGTTGAGCTATGTTTTAAAGCCTTAGTTTGGCATTATTGCTGCTGCCATCTTGTTTTTTTTAGAGCCAAAAGTAATTATAGTTTGACAAGTGGATGTAGCTCAAGAGTGTTAGCATTACTACCAATGACTGTGTGACATCTGACAACTCGCAACTGCTGTCACTCAGTGCAGACACGCCCTTAATTGTGCACAACCGCAAGCCTTGATATAATTTAAATAAGTGAGATTCATAAAATTCCTCCCCTTGTACAGTTTTAATGATAAGTTGTTTGTAATTCAACTTCAGTCAGACAACTCGCGTTATAATTTGTTTATCAAAGCAGCAAATCATAATTAGAGTTTGGCGTACAGGCTCTGAGCTCATCACTTTTTGTGGATATATTTACAGAAAGATTTTTTGGAAAGTAATGAGCAAATTCAGTAAACCAGCCCTGTACGGAGCTCGCAGGTGGATGCTGGGGTGATGATGGGGTTGCAAACTGCAGCAATGCTGATGCAGGACGGTGTCAGCAATGTCAGAGCAAAATGGAGAGTAATGGAGGGAAATTTCTGCATTTTAAAAATACCACCACATTTGTAGGGTGTGTTTGGTAAACAATTGTGGAGAATGAGGCGAGTCTTGTGAGCATAGTGGTGCAGCTCCAGATGTCTGCCTGAACTAGCTTGCAGGCACAACTCCATCTATGATTTTGAAAAACAACTGGCTGACAAATGTAATATCAGTCTGCTGTCTTGAAACAGGCCTCTAAGCAATAGAAATTTTGACAGGAAAACAATATGGCCTCAAAGCCTGTCTCTCACATTAATATATCAAAAGACATTTGAAAAATATATCAATTTTCTCACCTGATTTTTTTGGAGATTTTCAGCCTAATACCCACACATGACCAGTCTGTTTAGTCACAATTACTGATTTTACAGTTAATTAATAGCAAACCTTGCTTTACATCCAGTGATCCATGTTTTGGTATCTTTTAACTGCAACTTAGTCACTTAGATAAAACAAAATGTAGAGTAAAAGAATATGCAGTTTTTTCTCTTCTATTTTGGATGTTTACTCTTTCTAAATACATCAAGATGATGCACAACAGCATCACCTTCTCCAAATGCCACATTGGTCCCCAACACTCTTCTTCTGGCCCAAAGCCTTTATTTGGGATTTTCCCAAATTATTTAGGTGAGAGAGCTTCAGTGGCCTTTCTGCCTCTGCCAGTGGCACTGACACTCTGCCAATGTGCAGCAGCGGGCTTCTTGGCATCGACCTTCGTCATGGACCATTTTCATGTTTTTTTTTAGCTGCATCAACAGACAGCATGAATCACTCAGTTTGTTGATCAGAAAGGTCAGAAGGACCTGTTGGTCCTCATGTTCTGTTTTAGCTCACTTGGAAGGTCAGCAGACTTTTAAGTCCTGGGTTTAGATCTCAGGGTCGGTAAAAGAGGATCTTTGATGTTTGGGACAAATAATTTCAAGCTGAGCACAAACTGTATACAGGCTCCTAAAAGTACATCTCGTAAGCCTTGGAGGACAGTAATTTCTTGGGATCAGGCCAACAAAGTAAACTGTTAAGCTAAGCAGAATGAGGACCCCCTGTCGTACTAAGACGATGATTGAGAGTGAGGTGTTATCTAACAGGAGGTCAAATAACCTGAAACAAACAGCTCTAAGTTGAAGAATATACAGACAACAAGCCTGTTTGTTTTCCTGTAAACAATTTGCATCATGATTCTACTTTTTTCAACTGAACTAACCTGCCATTAAATTGTCAGTCAGTATTTCCTTTTATTCTTGCATGGCAAAATTTGAGGAATTGGTAACATTTTGTTTCAGTAAACTTAAAGGGACAGTTTAATGTGTTATGATAGTACTCCCCTTTTTGCCTCGAGTGTTTTGTGAGGTGCTGCAGATATAAAGCTGACAATGAGTCTTGCATTTTGTGATGCAGAGTACACTGGAGGGCATCGAAGATATTCTCATGCCACAAAGTAAAAAGCAACAAAAGCAAATAACCTATTTCTTTTGCAGACCCCAGATCCGTTGTTAAGATGATGTAGCACCTGCATCATCAGAATGTAAAGAACAGTTGTTGTAGGAGGAAAATCAGCACACACACACACACAAAAGATTTTTTTCAAGTTTCTGGTGCAGCATAATTATTATTGCAGACACACCCATGAACATGTACCTACCCTTGACTCGACTCTGAACACTGATGACGTATTGTGTTTGATTCATTGTAACCGTCAATGACATTACCTCAAAGACTACAGACACTCTTGCATCTTTAATGATTACTGTGTCACAATATTTTGGGCACTGACTGCAGCAATAACTTATTTCAAGCCACTTTTAAGGATTTACTTAATAGTGTTAAATCATGTTGGTGTTTAAAAAAATGTACTGAAATCCTGCTCCTTTTGTCAGCAGAATTAACTCGGAAAAGTTTAGTCACGTAGACCTTAAATGTGAACCCACAAGAATTAAATGATTTATGTTGTTTACAAAAATAATATATTTCTTTGAATTTAAAAGTGCAGTGTTAATGAAAATATATGGGATAAATTTTAAGTAAACTGATATAAAATGTATTATTATTTCATTGTACTTTTCATTCTTGCAAACAAGCTAAACAAACAAGCATAGAGGAAAAGAAAGAGAAAAGGTTTGTATATGGAGTGTCAAAACAGTGTCTTAAACCAAAAAAAGGAGAACATTTAACACATTATACCTGTCAAGAAGATATATTATTGTAATTTTATCTTTTAGAACCAGGTGGAAGATTAAATATGACATTGTAATGAATTCTACCTTTTCAGAGAGGTAAAAAACAGAGTTGTTTCTCCAGTGGTTGCATCTGTACATTTAAAAATTCACTCCTCACGGTGTGAAACAATCAGTAGTCCAGCCACTGCTGCTCAGCTGGCTCAGTGAATTCATTATTTGTCACTGGCACCAAGGGTCATGACATTGAATCTAGGGTGGTGCTGAAGGAAGATAACAAAACTCAAGCAGCACTGCTGGCTGTAATTTAGACAAATATGTTGTGTCTGATATGTCAAGGTTTGGTACAGACAGTGTCACTTGTTCAGAAAGGCCTCAATGAATGCGCAAAAGACTCGTGTCTTGCAATGGTTTCTTCTGTTTTCCCACAAGGCTATCACTTGTAAACTGTTGTTATTCAGTCATTCATGTACACAAGATGGATGTCAGTGCTTGTTCACTTGTGGGTATGAATGCAAATCACAGGTGGTGCTTGCCCACAAACTTGCATGCAAATTGGTTTTCTCAATGGCAGAAGCACAATTTAATCACATGCTTTAATCCATAGAGAGCTCAAATGAAGTTCTATACAAGCTCTTGTTTCAGCAGCAGCATTATAGAAATGAAAAAGCCCTAGTTTGAAGACATTGTGGTGTTGTGAGATAGTGTGGGATCGTGAAAGTTGTTGTCTTTACTGTTGAACAGCCACCTGGGCCAATAAAAATCTGTAAAAAGTGACTCAGGCAGAAATGTTCACAGATGACATAATGTCTTGGAGTTTTATTACATTACATTTAGTCACATTCACTGACTTCCTTCTTCACTGTCTGACATATCATTAAATTTTTCCCACGTCTTCTTTGACAGACAACCAAATGAAACGAATTTGCCTCAAATAACATGGATTTTTCTAGGCCTGAACATTATCAGAAATATAAGGGACAAATTATGAACAAAATTCAGAAAAATATAAAATATCAGCTTATTTCTTCTTTTTACATTTAGTTTTTGAAAAATACCTTAATGCATTCGCCTGTTCTGGTTCTTCTATATCAAGCTAGCATTGTTCCTGTACATGTTCCCGTACTACATGTCCAAATTCTTTTAATTACCTGTCTTGTTTTATTGAATAACAGGTGACTACTGGCAGGTGTTGAAAAGTCTTGTATATTGGAGGATCTACATCAAAAAGAACCACAGAGGTTCTGTGTCTTTGATGTGCAACTGCTCTTTTTACCACTTCAAACAGAATAATGTGATGCAGGGTGAGGACAGGAGCCAAATGGCAATGTTTATGGATTATTTACCAAAAGTTGTAGGTAATGATAAACATATGAACCCGCTTGCTGCCGTTTGTCACAACCAATTGTGCTATTGCCATGGTAACAGGTGTTGGCTTTGAAAGTGTCTATTGGTATAAATCTACAGCAAATAAGGGATTTGCACCATATGATTTCAGTGAAAAAAACATTTAACGTTGTGGGACACATTCAATTCAGTCTATAAATCTGCTTTAATGCAGCTCAGAGAAAATGCTAGTTCACTGACACTGAGCTGTCCTATGTACTATGCAGTGTGGGAAGAGTCTCTATCCATGGTGCTGAAACATTAAACTACAGCTTCTCTCTCTCTATCCATGGTGCTGAAACATTAAACTACAGCTTCTCTCTCTCTATCCATGGTGCTGAAACATTAAACTACAGTTTCTCTCTCTATCCATGGTACTGAAACATTAAACTACAGCCTTTCTGCCTCCATCTA
>JAPZDY010000011.1:11734517-11751629 GCA_029783645.1 Ctenochaetus hawaiiensis
TTATTTACATAAATAAAAACAAAAAAAAAAAAAAAAAAAACGGATCAGAATAAGATCCGACATTAAAGTCTCCTTTACCACATCCAAGGAAAATCTGGTTAGTTAATTCATTAAAAAGAAACATGAGATTAGACACCTGTACCTTACACATGACATTGCTTAAATACTGTCAAATGACTTTGGATAGTGATGCATTTCTGTTCAGACTGATAGCGTGCATTCCTAAACCAGACAGACATACCATTTGGTAATAGAAGTTAAGGACACCGAGAACCTTGCATAAGTTGCTCCAGAGATGAGTATATATAGAATGGACAGACCATTTCTGACATAAATAGCGTGTCTGCGTGTTGAAAATCCGACGCCTATAGGTACAGCGTTTCCTTGGAACCTCTATGGCCACATGACTATGTGATGTATATCCCTAACTTACTGTTTACTTGAAGTATCTGAGCTGAGTGTTGTCATACCTAGTGGGAAACTGATCTGGTCACACATTCCCAGCAGCTGTCCAAAGTAAACCTTATTCTCAGTGGGTAGAAGGCCCATCTCATTCATCCTAAAAAAAAAAGCACAGAAAGAAAACACACATGCACACACACATTACAGGGTTGTTACATAATAATAGCTGAGGCCTGGTATTCCACTACTAATGTGGTTATATGATTTTGTTAATCCTCTAATGGCTTTGGAAAATTGACAAAGAATGTGTTTCACTTAGTGTAGACCCTGGCATCTGTTTAAGTCTTTAGAATTAATCCTCTATGAATGAGAGACTAAAGGCTTTTGTGTATTTTCAAGGAAAATCGGCACTTAGTACATTGCCAAATGTTTTACTGTGTTTTAATGCTTCACAGAGGCCCAAGAACCTACATTTCCAGGGTAAACTTCACTGTGTCTTCATTGTGAGTTGCGACCATGATATTTGCTTTTCTGCGGTGTTCGATCTCCTCCAGCACGTACTCCAAGCACCTGGACATATAACAGAGCAGATGATTAGGATTTGAACATTTCCTAGCTAAACCATAATTGGTTTGATGATGATTCAATACTTACTTGTGATACATCCTGTTAGTGGCCTCATAGTCTGGGTTTATTGGGTCTTCGTAGCCAATCTCCTTGGCCCTGTCTCTCTCTTGGTACATGTAGGCTCCACGAACCAGTTTGGCACCAAAGTACCAGCCCTCTCGCCGTGACAGCTCAATGTCCACAGTGACATTGTCATAGGCTTCCTAATACAAAAAGAAAAGACTACTTTCAAACTGTTCTTACAGGGCAGAAAGACTCCACGACTACAGAAACAAAATTTCAATGGAATATTTGTTCCCAAATGCCAAAACATGGAAGCCATCTGTGATGCAAGCTTACAGTTGAGACAGTTGAGACAAACGGAGGGGATTTGTGTATATAAATAGAAATAAAAACAGTCATGATTAGCTGCAATAAGGGGATTGTGGCCTCACCTTGAGGTAACACTGGTAAGTGTTGAAAATGATCGGCTTCTCTCTGTTAAATTTCCTCTGCATTTCCAGGGTCAGTCGACTAATAGCAGGTTGGAAGTAGGTCTGCTCAGCATCCACCATCAGCCTTACCCCATTTTCCATGGCATGCTGGAGTGCACAGAGAGAATTTACAATTTATATGACCAGAAGTGGCACTCCTCGTTATTGTGCAAGACAAGCAGAGGTTTATCACCAGAACAAACACAATTCAGTTCTCATTTCCGTAAACCAAGCCTTTGAGTGTTATAATTTAGAATTAAGTTTCCGCATTGACTCGTAAAATAATTAATTATATGATCATTATCTTGTTTTGGTATGCTTACCTTGGCCAGAATATCCACTCTTTGCAGCATTCTCTTCATTTGCCTCTCCTCCTCAGCTGTAAACTTGTTCAACAATGGTTCCAGGTGGCCTGTCTGCACAACCAACACAAAAAAGATTTATACACCTTTATCTTATCCTTAACTGTTTAGGAGAAAGCCATGAACTCTCTGAGTATATGCCAGGCACAGCAGAGGTTTGGTGGGCATGGATCCTGTGTCCATAGTTTCTCTGCCCTCAAAGCACCAACTACATGAACATGTGCACTGAGACTTGACTCATATCAACACTGCAAATGTGCAAAGCACTGTAAGTCCCACATAATGTTTTTACTTCATCAGAACAAACACTTACATGCAGGAAGAAGGAGATATGAAATTCAGTCTGCAAGTTATTATCTTGAGGCAAGAACATCAAGTTCTTGTACCAACAAAACTTACATCAAATTTTCCCACAATAAGGCAAAAAAGTGCAAGTTTGATGAGTTAACAAAAAACGTTTTTTTACCTGCATCTATCTTTTAGAACAATTAGAAAAAAAAAAAAAAAAAAAAATAGAAAAAATAGAATAATTTTCATTACGATTATTATTAACCATAAAATTCAAAGGTCTAAAATGCAAAGGTCTGAATGAAATGTTCATATGTTGGTTGCTGCCTTTACCATTTATAAGACTCACCTCCACATTTGGCACCATAAGCAGATTGGAGATTCTTGTTGTGTCATTTATTAAACTGTTCCAGTCCAGCAGATCTATTGTTCTGAATAAAAAGGGGAGAAAGTAGATATAAGAGTTGGTATATAACAACTGGTCCTTTCATGTTTGTCTCTGTGTAATTAGCATCTCAAGTTAAACACTCCCTGTTTCACTAAAGATTTCACAAGAACTCAACGACTTAAAGTCAGGGGCTCTATTGTTTTGATAAATGCAGCACAAAAGTGGTTTTGTTGCATGTGATACCCTTACCCTGACAAACCCAGCCTCTCTCCAGTAAACCAATTCTCAATGTCGTCTTTGGCTCCCACACCCAGCTGAGTCAAACTTTCCTGCAAAGAATTTTTTCATCAATGTATTTAACTGATTATATTATAAGCACAAGGCATTTAAAGTAATAAATGTTTAAATATAACTTAAGAACATTTTAGAAACTACTACTACAAAGGAATTGGGAACGCCAGTCACAAATGATCATACATTACACTTGCTGAGAGAAGACAAACCTTGAGCTGTTCCAGCTCCAGTTTCTGCTCCAAAACCATCATTTCAGATTTCCCCTGTTGTGCCGCAAGGAAGTTAAAGAACCGCCTCCATTTAACCAGGACTTCTGAAAACTGGAGCTGTAAAAGACATCACAATTAATCAGTGATCAAATTATACTAATGCATTTGAATCATACTGTATCATCAGTTACACCACTTAAGACAACTGCCAGGGTTTATACATTGAGAATTATGATGATACTGATCAGTTAGCATCTATTAAACCATAAAACGATGTGTAAATGGCTAATGTTCGATTTTCTTATTATCTTGTAATGTTAATCTTTCGCCAGTGTACAGTTTGTTCATGTTAGATTTGGTGCACTGTTGTTGCACAAAGCTTTATCTACATCCTGAATTAACTAAAAGTTATTTATAAATTTGAAACATGAACTTACCAGGAACTGTGGGCGTCCGAGTGCAGTCATTTTGATGGCAGAAAATCCATCTGCAGAAGCTCCCCCTGAAATAGATCACAAACTTTATGTCATTCCATGTTTTATGATGCTTAACCCATTTAATATAATGTAATTCAGTTCTGTCAGTTATATCTGGGATGTATTTTTTCAAATAATGTGCAGCCACTATGACTATAAGAACCAAACAGAATATGCTCTTAATTGCTGTCTCACAAATCTTGCTACTTACCAGAAGCTTTAATGCAATTTATAAATGTCTCCATTTGATTGTCACATTTGGCCTCATCTGCATAGAAGTAGGTACGAGCACTGATAACACCTCCACGCCTGTCCCCAAACTGACGATGGGCCTTGTATTTCTTTTCACGGTGATCAGCACCTGGAGTTAATGGATGTTTACATTAGCTGCTGGACATAAAAAAGAGATTTCATACAGACTTCAAGCTTTTAATCACAAATTTCTGGCTCAATGTTGTATTTTGTACTGCTGTTCCTGGGAGATAAATGTCTTCATCACATTTTTATCAGTTACATCATCTAAGTCAAAATATTCAGAAAAAAATGCAATTCTAGAGATACTTAAATATTAAAAATATTTTATGTTTTTCACAACTTGATTCATTTCAAATGCTACAGTAGCACATCACTAATACTATTACTAAAATTACTGATGTTATTATTACATAAGACTTCTGAACAAAACAAATGAAAGCACTGGTAGGTAAATGATGCACTTGAGTTTCAAACATCAACCCTGCAACACGAACTGAGGTTATACCCATTGTATCAGCTTCACTGGAAATTTCAGACCTCACCAAATCCAGATATAACCAGTGCTTTCCATGCAACACAAATGTCACGGCTTCATGACTACATACCAGCCCTGAAGCTGAAGCTGCTGACTATCAAAGCAAACCAGTAGTTCAGTTATGCCAGTTGCTGGCCTTGTCTACTATACAGTGTTTATTTTAATTTGGACCCTGCACTGCATATATTTTTGATATCTGCTTACTTATATTTTTACAATTATAATGTTCTTTTATATTTGCACTTGTTCCTATTTTTTACTGCAGCACAATTATTTCCTTTAGGACAAATACAGCTCAGTTTATCTTATCTTAGCCATGAGCTACTGCATTAAGCATGCAGTAGCTGATAATGCAATGGATTTGGAAAATCAAACAGTTACGCCATACAGTATTACATTAAAGAAGTCAAAAGTTCAAATACAAACCTGGACTTTCTTTCTCTGCTTCAGATACACATGAACTGAAATAAAGAGACGGATTGCAATTAGAAAAGAACTTTAAAAACATGCTAAAACAGTTCACATTTCAAGGCATAAAAGCAGGGCTTTATGTTTTCTTTCAGCTTTCTAATTTCCAGTGCCCCTTACATTGTTTCATATCAGCTAATTAACTAGACAGTATGCCAATAGTAACCATAAGGGAGTCTTTAGACTCTTTTACCATGATAGAAGAAGATTATTCATGGTTAAAAAAAGAAAATGTTTTGTTTCAGGAAACATGTTAACCAGTCTTGCTTGGACCTTTTCGTGCATTTTATGGTGAGGCTTCAAGGCATGTCACGGCATGAGCCGCACCTGGGAACAAAAAATAAAACACTTTTGTTTCCTTCGTGGAGCTAACTGTCTTTCATTTCTGTGAATTTAAATTGAGATAACTGCGTCTCCTTAAACCATGTGGATATTAAATGTGGAAATATAGATTCAGTTCAGCTTTTGTATGTTTGTGCCTAGTGAGATAATCCTCAGTTAAAGAATAAATAACCTTATTTCCTCTCAGGGCTATTGCATAACTCTTTCGTGTTTGTGAGCCCTCTCTTGGACAAGACTCAAAAGCCTGCCAGCGTTTTCAGTTAGTACAACGCCCTGCTGAATAACCAGCCCGACCAATCAGAGGAGAGGGGTCTGTCTTCGCTGACCAATAGAGGAAATGTACTACTTTGCTACCTCAGATTAAGTAAAAACATATTAGGGTTTCTATTACAGTCTGTTTATAGCAAGGAAAAATACTTTGGATAACATGACTCATGTTAAGTTGATAAGAAACATAACAGAAGTCAGACCTGAAATGATAAAAGTGAACTGATAAAAAACTACAGCTCATTTGAATGTTTTAGACATTATGATCTGCATGCAAATAATGGAGTCAAAGAATACAGAAGGACACCATTTAATACAGACATGTGCAAGGAAAAAATAAAACCTCCAAACTCATATAGTACTTAACTAAAATGGTCTAACAAAGTTTTTAACCTGTATTTATATGTTTTTGAACAGTAAAATTATTGTTTGCTGGCATGTTCTGTACACCTGCACCAAGGTTGGTTTAACCCACTAGGGGAATCAAGGACAAAATCCTATGGAGCCATATCATATTAACAGCACAGTAACTGAGCCAAGGGCAGACGTATTGTGCTCAATGACAGTTAAACATTATATACTTTGGTGTAAAGGCAATGACTGACATTAAGTCAAGTAATTTTACTTTATTTCAACTTTTTTGAATAATTCACTGTAACAGAAGCAGAATTGGACTGACTACAGTTTATTTCTCTTAAACTTTGACTTTAGATCATAAAGATTCTGCTGTTAAGCTATTATTCTTAGATATTCATTAATACAACATTTTTCCATTGCTCCACTGCTCTTGTGCAAATTCTACTGCAACCAAGCATATGGAGTGGCAGGGGTGGGGGTCTCTCCTTTAAAGGCCTCTTCCGGTTTCTTCCAGTTTGCCAGGTGTCCACAAGACAGCATGTGCTGGATTAGAAACTGATACTGCTGTGGAGCTTGTGATATTGGACAGCACAAATAAACTTGGCTCAAGAGGGCGGTTCAGGTTAATATGATATGTAACTCATACATGGGTCTTCATCTTGTGCACAAATTACACCTATCAAAGGAGAGATTTTATGTATGCTTGGTTTAAAGCTACAGCACAAAATTTCAAACTATGTAAACCACAAAGCATATTGAGTAAATAACCTGCACTGGAACCTTTACGGAGCTCCTGCTAAGTTAGATGTAAAAATTACTTACTCCATTTCCTTCTTCTCTGCCTCCTCTTGTGTCAAATCTTCTTCAACACTGTAGTCCAAAACTGCCCCCACACCAAAGGCCTGATTCTTCTGAATTAATGGTTTGATAGAGTTGTGATCTTCCCCTGCCACAAACTGACCATAGAAGGTCATCTTCATCAGCTTCTCAAACATCCACTGACCCAGCAACTTCTTACTCATCTCCATCAACTGAAGAAAAACAAGCACAAGTTATTCTTTCACTGTTGTTAATTATTCATCATTGTAACTTAGCAATATGGTATTATATACTTATTATATTAGCTCAAACCTAGTCTATTGGATAACATGACGTATTACGCAGTCATACGTACTTGCACCCGAAGTTGTATTAGAGATTTTTTTTCTTAAGTCAAGGGCAACTAGGTAAACTGAAATTAATGAATGAATAATCTCACCTCTTTGTTCTTTTCGACAAGGATGTCTATTGAGCAAAGCTTGAACACCAGCAGACTTCGAAGCAGTTCAATGTTGCCTTTGCTTTTATAGGCTTCCTGGGTGTTATCGAAGTCGATGTGGACTTTATTTAACGGCATATTTGTTACACTTTTGGTCTGGCTAATGAGTTCAACCGGAATAGCTTCTACCACGGTGCATCCTTCAACATGTTGATCTTTCTCCTCTTGACTCTTGGTGGATGCTACTGTTGACCGACATCTTCCAGGTGAAATGCGTATTTTGTTGACTTTGCCCGAGTTTGCCCTCACGAGAACCGCAGCAAACTTAGCGTAAGACATGTTTGACTTTTCTTCCTGAACCAAATGCTTGTATCTCACCGCCTCGCCGTTTCGTCGTTGGGATGTTGTGTAGTGTGCGCGCGCTGGCCGGTCGTATTTAAATCTGTCTCGCGCTGGGGGGCGGTGCCTCACGTGTTCAATCACGACGCCTGGCATGATGCGCGTACCTGTGCGTGTTCTCGCGCTTTCCTCATATGCATTCGCGTCAAACCTATTGCAAACACAGTAAACAACAAAGCCTGTGGATCTACGGACTCCAAAGGCAAACATAAATAAACTCGTTGGTGGCAATAATCATTTTATTTCACGGTGACTAAAATAAGCAACCAAGGAAATAAAAACATATTAAATAGTATAGTTTTTATATAAGTAGCACATTTCATCCATAGTTAGTTATGCATCAGATCGTTTAGCTTTTGAAGGTGTATGATGTATACACTTATTTTAAATTCAAACCCAAGATTTTTTATTTTTCTTATTTTTGCGACATTCCTTCAAATAAAAAATATTCTATATGTGTTTGCTATATTTTCAACTCATTTAATATCTCCTAAATTCAGCACGACATATTTGATATTTTTAAAACACAAAAGCCCTACAAATTCTTAAGTGTTATGGGTTTTGCAAGGTTTTACTTAACAGCATGACTTTGTGTGTTTGCTGTGATGTGTGTGATGTTTAGTGAGGTCTTTGCATTGTTTTGACTCTACCACAAAGCCCTTTCAATGAACTGAAATAAAATCAAATTCAATGACACAGTACCGCAATCTGAAAAAATTATGAGCAATACATATTTTAAATGTGTACATCAATTACAGGGCTTAGACAGCTGCATTGAATTGCATTATGTCTACTTAATTTGTTGCATATGTGTCCATATGATATTTGCATTACTTTGTTTTAGTCTGCGCACTCCCATTTGTTTTCCTATCACAGCACATCTAAACCCAGTCCTTTTGCCATTGTCTGACCGATCTAGTCACAGAATGGCAAATGCTTCAAGGACGTATTACATAATTGGTTGTGTAACAACACGTCCAGAGAATTCATCCCTTCCAGACAGAATCACCATGGATTAAATAAGGCAAAGAAAGGGGGAGGTGACTGACTAAGGAGTCTTGGGGAATAAAATGTGAGAATGAACAAAAAAATTATAAAATGAAACAAGTAGTAGTAGTATCCTTTGCGAATAAGCATTTGGAGATTAAATTAGGTTATGACTGCCAAACTAAACTGATGGATGGGGACACTACCACTTATGATACTAAAGAAATGAGAGCGATGTTCTTTGTTTTGTTTATGTCACTGTTTGTTGTTTTCCAAATTGAGTTTCTCTAGGCATTGTGATGGTTATTAAGGTCCAGTTTCAGCAGCTGCTCTGGTGGCTCCGAGAATAGAGAAAGCTACAACGTATGGGTTTTGTTTTGGATAAAGCAAAGCTTCGGGTCAGGTCAAAACACACAGTTATAGCGTTTGAAATTCTGACGTCAACGTTGGTAAGGCATTCTTTCCAGTGGGTGGCAGCAACGCACAAACCCTCACTACTGTCTGTCGAAAATACGAAATAGAAGAAGCCACAGGACCGCTTGCTAACGTTGCTAACTAACACGGAAGCAACGCAGCGTGCAGACTGGTAGATTAACAGTAAATCTTCAAAAGAAGGCGCCCTTATTTGGTTTGAAAGGTAATGGCACATTTTTAATAGTTGCTGGTTTTAAAATGTTATTATTGTTTGCATTCAATTTACACCCCTAAGTTATTATTATCCTCGAGTTTGAAAAATATTGCTACATTATAGCCGAAACAGTGATCGTTAGCACGACTAACGTTAACGTTATCTGACCTTACATTGTCAACAAAGAGACGGGTCTGTTATCGTATTTTTGATGAAGATGGCATAAGATAAAATTGGCGTTCACGGTCATTACACAGAGCTACGTCAGTTTAAACCGTTGGATTATTTTCCTGAATGGTTACATAGAAAAGATGTAGCTAGTTGGAAAATTAATTGTAAAACAACGTAGCGCTAGCTAACTTGGCTAGGTATCTGCGGGCTAGTTTTGCCTAAGCATCAACACTAGATAACCTTACACAGAAAACGATGCGTTACAGGTGCTCCCAAGGTGTTGGCTAACGTTATTATTTCAATCGGTTCTCAACCCTTCACCACCATTAATAAACTAGCCAACAGGTTTGGTCGGTTCAACAACTGTTCACCTACTGTTACAAGGAGGGTAACGTTGTGAAGGCCCCGGGAAACATATTAAAATTCAGATTGTTATTTCAAGGTTTGGCATTATTTTAGAATGTTATTTGAATGTCATTGAGCGTTCATCACAATTATTATAACTCTTATTTTTACAATTAGCCTGTTGTCGCGCGTTGTTGTTTACCATGATAGTACAAAAAACGCTTAACACTTACAAATAGTAGTTCAGTATGGTAATGCATGGGTGCAATAACTACTTCATTTGTTTTATTACAAATATTAACTTAATAGTATATTAATATTATTGAGTTTATATTAATATCGGTGGTAAATTGATTTGAAATCTATGGAAATGTACAATCTATAGTTTGGTGGTGCATGGCATGACATGATATATGTTGTTACTGGGATATAGAAAATATAAATATAATACAACTGCTGCATTTTTTAACGCTAATAGTCTTCAACTTGTTTAAATTTGCTTTACTGGAATGTTTATTGCTGTTCAAGTAAGTACTCTGGTGTCAAATTAAAGGAAGTACTGAAGAAGACCAAAACTAAAGGCATAAAATATCATATACTGGTTTGATAAGAATCTAAATAATGTTAATCAATAACTAGGTCCTTTAGTCACCAGATCTTAATATAGTTTAATTAAATGTTAACCCACCTGTTTTGATGGGCCATCATAAACTGTACCTTTTTTTTTCTTTAATCTTTCACTGTCACATGTCTTTACACACACATTCACACATTGGAGGGAATAATGTGTATCTAAGCAGGTTTATGTGTGTCACTCATGGTGCTCATATATTTTCAAGCAGTATAGTTTTCTATTAAAGTTGTTAGACATTCATTACCCTGTGTTTTAAAGCTTTCAGGCTTGGATCCGAGGTCCTGTGCCATTTTTTTAAAACTCATCATTTACTTCTTTCATGGCTTCATCCCTGGTTAGAGTTTGAAATTTTTTGTCTAAATTAAGGAATTGGAGGCGGATGGACTAAGTTTTGGATTGGGACTAGGATTAGGATAAAGACCCATTCCACAGCTTTTTGTGAAAGCAAGAAGTGATCTTAAAGTCTGCAGGTGCCCCTGTTCTGTGTCAGCAGCCCCGCTCACTCAACCACCATGTCAGATGGCCGGATCTATGTGGGGAATCTTCCCATGGATGTCCAGGAGAGAGACATTGAGGATCTCTTCTACAAATATGGAAAAATCCGTGAAATTGAATTGAAGAACAATAGAGGAACTATCCCCTTTGCCTTCATCAGATTTGAAGACCCACGGTGAGTTTTAGGGATGATCTCTGGCAAGTCAAATCACTCTCCCCTTGTTGGATACCTAAAGTTTTGTGGTATAATATCATCTCCAATGACTGACAGCAGGAATGGATGGAGACGGCAGTTCCACGTCTATCCTCGCTTGTGAAACAGGCGTACTTTGGTAAGGAGTTCTTTGCTCTCTTCTCTTAGGGATGCAGATGATGCTGTCTATGGAAGGAATGGATATGGATATGGAGACTCCAAGCTGCGTGTAGAGTACCCTCGATCCTCTGGTGCTAAATTTGGTGCTATGGGAGGTGGTGGTGGTGGTGGTGGCGGAGGACCTAGGGGAAGGTTTGGACCCCCAACTCGAAGATCTGATTTCCGGGTCATGGTTACTGGTAGGTGGAGATCATGAGTCATAGCCAGTTAATATTTTTTCTCTCTTTCACACCATCCTGGAGGTCAAGGAGGTTTGTAGAATGGTGGAAGTAAGAGTCGTAGGCAAATAAGTCTCTCTCCTTCTCATGGCGGATTGGAGGACAAGGGGACTAGTAAAGGACATCATGAGTCATAGTCAGATATGTTTCTCTCTCCTGTCACGGCGGACTGGAGGACAAAGGGACTAGTAGAGGACGTCATGAGTCATAGGCAGATGTGTTTCTCTCTCTCATGGCGGACTGGAGGACAAGGGGACTAGTAGATGGACGTCATGAGTCATAGGCAGATGTGTTTCTCTCTCATGGCGGACTGGAGGTCAAGGGGACTAAGTGGATGAGGTCAAGTCAGCTCCTTAACTCATGAAAAGCAAAACAGTAAACTGAAACTGGTCATGTTGGCTGCATAATCCCAAACACCGACTATAGTGACTGGTAGGTGTAATTTTGTCACTGTATATCATTGATTATTTGTTGTGTGATATATTAACTCCTTTTCGGACAAATATGTGTATACAAGCTCTTAGAATAGAACCACCTATCTAAAGCCAGCCCCTTAAAGTCAAAGGTTTACACAGTTACCTGACTTGACCCGTCCAACTACAGCAGATTTCCGGAAGTAAAACATTTTGAGGTCCTGGTCTGAAAGTTCCGTAGAACATTTAGCCAATAATGACATACAAATTATTAGTGCTGTGAAACACCAGTTGTCATATTTTTGACATCCCAAAATAGTTAATTTTTTGGGGGGCCAAAAACTTCAGTTTAAATTGTGATTCATCAAATGACATGAGTTTGTCTTATTCTATTACATAAACTATATTTAATGAGTAGAATTTGACGGTTGCTAAAAATAAGCACTCATGAATATCTGTGAGGCTGTCCACAGCCCATGATAGCCGATCCAATAATACATAAAACACTTTCTTTACTAACTGCTAAAATGTCACTGGATAGTGGGAGCTAAATACTAATGGCAGCCAGTTGTCCCAACTGGGAGCAAGAGAAAATGCATTTGAGATGACAGAAATGTTCTACAGGATGCCTGAGTGTAAATTTAGCTGTGTTTTGAAGGTAAGTTCCAATGAATATGACAATCACAGTCGTCTACACCAAAGTCTCAAAAGCACCAAAATTTTCGATCAATTTTGACTGATGAAACTCTCTAGTTGTGTGGCATTACCCAGGAGCCTCCACTCTTAATAAGGTGGGCTCTGAATAACTTACTTTTGAAAAGAAAACATATAAATATAAATTTATAGTAAGAAAGCAACAACCCACGCTCTTTCCATTTTATTTGTTTACATGTAGCTGTTAAATCTAATTTGCTGTTAAGGTCAGACTTCATAAAAATATCTTAAAACCATATAATAAAGTTTTCAGATAATATAAACAGCAGTAAATTTTTGCCTTGTTGTAATTCTGTTTTTGTCTCTTCCCCATTCCAGGATTACCAGCATCTGGGAGCTGGCAGGATCTGAAGGATCATATGCGTGAGGCTGGAGATGTTTGTTTTGCAGATGTGCAACGTGATGGCGAGGGCGTGGTGGAATTTCTCCGCAGAGAGGACATGGAGTATGCACTGCGCAGACTGGATCGTACTGAGTTCCGCTCACATCAAGTGAGTTTAAATGCTGATGAGAATTAATTGTTCATAACCCCTTTAGTTAGTTAAAGGAATAAATGTCATGTATTTTTATTTTTTTTTTTTTGTAGGGGGAGACAGCTTACATCCGTGTCTATGAGGATAGAGGTGCGTCTACCTGGGGTCGATCACGTTCCCGCTCCAGATCCAGAGGTCGCTATTCACCTCCCTACCATAACAGAGGATCTCCCCCTCCACGCTACCAGTCACCCCCACGCCATGCTATGTCACGCCATAGTCCACCCCCCAGGAGGCACCCTCCACCGCACCATAGCCCACCTCCACGTCATTACCGGTAAAAAAAAAAAAAAAAAAGGCTCTTCAATTACAGAGCGACTGAGGAAAAGGTTTTGTAATTCTTCTTTTTACTTTATTTTCTTTTTAACCCCAGGCCTCCTTGTAGGATACATCATTGTTATCTCTTGCTACAACACATTCCATAGTCAAGTTCGCCTGAGTACACTTTGTTTCTCCCCACAGCCTTAAAGTTGTCTCCCCCCTTTTTTTTCTTAAAGCTCCCACATGTTTTATCTGAAAGCAAGATTGTTGCTTTGTTTTTCCATGTATGCATATTTGATCATCAAAAACATATTGGAGGCCTCTTTTTATAAACAGACCATGGGTTGTGATTTCATACCTTGAAAAATACCAGTACAAACACTTGTAATGTTATATTGTCCAAAACAAATTTGCAGCCATCAGGTGAAAAGTCATATAGCTGCTATAACTATTGACTAAACTTTCCCTTTGTGTCACATTTATGTAGCTTTGTTAAGTATGAAGTTTTTGCCAATCCAAGAACCTGTGAAGCAGTTCAATATATCTTCATTCAAAACATGTAAGATTTGTGAGCCTTTTAGAGTAGTGTCAAATGTTGACTGTGAGCCTCTGCGATAGGATTGTTTTTTTAATGTGTGACCCTCTGACTGAGGTGGCCTGTAGGTGAACTTTAATTTGTATGCATCTCTAATGTTTTTTTGTTTTGTTTTTTCTTTACCAATAAAATGCAAACTTTTACTGTGACTGTTTCATTTCTTGCCCAGAAACTTGTTTTTAATAGGTCATTACTGAAAGGATAAATTGAGAATTTATCTGATGTGATGTCTTTGAAACTAAAGTGGAATGCGTCAGGCTACCCAGCCGCCTGGGGCACCCATATCTATCACCTGCTTTTCTTAACCAAATGAATGATCACCATACTAGTATTCTTTAAAAATGGTATTTACAGTTGCTAAACTAAGGTCAGACTTTGACTTGGTTCATTTAGTCTTGTGCAAGAAGCATGTTACACTGCAAAAAAAAGCATGTGCCAAGTAGGAAAAGTAAATGTGTTACTGTAAACAATTAAGATGGCACTGTATCTTCTATCTTAATCAAGCTATGACAGTAAATCAGCATGCAAAATATGCAGTTTTAATTCTAAAATCTATACCGGTGATATTGTAATGCAGTGTGTCAAAGTATCCTCAGTGAATATGCAAATACTCCTTATTTCCATGGAGGTAGGAGTTAGGCTACATAACTTGTTGGGGTTACGTTGGCTGGGAATACCAGCCTAGTGAGTGGTTCAAGCTCAAGTTATGTTGAAAGGTTCTTATTTTTACAATCTGTCTTAATATGCTGGCCCATATCCTGTCTTAAAACATGAACAGTAAAAGTTCATCATCCCTCTA
The DNA here is from genome assembly GCA_029783645.1 of Ctenochaetus hawaiiensis. Classification (NCBI taxonomy): domain Eukaryota; kingdom Metazoa; phylum Chordata; class Actinopteri; order Acanthuriformes; family Acanthuridae; genus Ctenochaetus; species Ctenochaetus hawaiiensis. Next base: position 11,749,084 of record JAPZDY010000011.1, read on the forward strand.
AATTGTATGGTAATGACATTTCCAACATTTCCTTTTAGTTCAAAAATACGCAAAAGGCACATGAGATGCAAAATATAATTATTTTAATATGCATTAAATGAGTTATACCAGGGGACAATATGAGAAGACACAGAAAAAATAAAAATATATTTATTTTCAGTGGCATATTTTTATCTTTCTGTTCATTATAATCAGATAAAGCCCATATACAGACATTGTATTGCGTCAATATGTACTAGCTTAGTTTTACAATAAGTTGATTTCTTTTAACACATAGTTTACAGTAAATCTTCTGACAACAAACACAGCAATACACGAACAGCAACACCCAGGCATGTTTTAGAAGATCATATGAAGACACATTAGCAGTGATATCAAAACACTGGAATCAAAAGCCACAGTGAACCAAATGTGTGTGTGTGTTTAGGCTTTTCTGAAACAGCGACTGGCACCAATAAATTCGATTCTGTGACATACTCATGCTGGTATCTAGCCATGTAGATAGTTTTGTATCAATCTATCTATCTGCAGAGATTTTAGGATGTCAATCTAAAATTTCCACGAAAAATGTTGCCTTTAAATGTTCCTTTCACCAGCATGGTGTTGTGTTAGCAGCAGAAGACTTAGGTGTGTATTTCTATAAAACTTACACTTTAATAACTAAAAAATACAGGCATGGCTACATACCACTGACTGGCTACCCTTAAACCAACCTTTTAAATGTAATAAGTTGACCCTCTGGTACCAAAAAACTGATGACATCCTCAAAAATATTGAGCTTGCAAGCAGCTTGAGGTCACGACAGTGTGAGCAGCACTGCAATTCACGACAGTAAACAGAAACTCTTGAGCTTGGAGGTGTGCAGTAGTAAATCTGGTGACCGTTACAGTCTGACCAGGAGATTGAGCCCTCTCCAAGGAGCTGGACAGAGATAAAACCCAGTGGGCTGAGCACAAGTTGACAGCTTTTTCAGATGAATAAGTGAAGGGGGAACGCACTGAGTACACACTCGCTATACCAGAAACTGAACAACTGAGTGAACCAATCAATGTGATACCAGCATAAGCCTCAAATAAGAGGTTAAACTGTTAGTAAGCAGAACTCCTTTCCTACACAACACTTGGATCTTGAGGTAATAATGCACAGTTACTTCAGGAAATATCAACAATTTTGACTTGTTGCGAAAAAGTTTGGCCACATAAAACAATTAGCGAGACTGATTAAAGACAAGGCAATCAAGATCAGTGGGGCAGAAAACTGTGAGACTGATCTCAAGGTGAAAGTGAAACAGGGAAGTGCGCAGAGGAAAGGACGCCTGCTGCTTCACTGCTAACCCCCTTCAGTTAAAATTAACCATCACAGCTGCTCTTGCAAGGAAGCATGATCTGACACTGTACTGTCTCCATTTTGTGCCAACAGGCAGCTAAATTTTTCAGCTGGAGCAGCTTTGTGCTGTTCAGACTAGGAAGAATGTACTGCATTTACCATTAAAATGAACTGATTACAGAGAAACATTGGTCTACACTGAAACAACAACTATGGAAGGGGTCAAAGGATGAAATGAAGCAGATTGAATCACATTAATTGATGCATAGAGAAGGTACAAAATAGAGGGAACACACAGTACGAGATCTTGGTTGGGTGACAAGAGGAAATGGCGATGCTGTATATGCAAACTATGTGCAATCATGCACAGAGTTTACAGGTTCAGTCTGGATTGCCTGCAAGCTTGTGTGCATCTGAGACAAACACAGGAAGAGGACCATCAAGTCTCAGAGAAGCTAACAAGTGTTCTTTAAAATGGCTATTAAGAAGCAAACTGCACATGCTACTTGGACACCTCCTCTAATGTTTACAAGACCAATTAAACTTATAACGACAGATGCTTTTACTGAAAATATATTCAAGTGCATCACAAGATGTTTCATCATGGGAGCTACAGTTTCAGTGAAATAATAATACTGAAAATATATTCAAGTGTATCACGAGATGTAAAGCAGGTACTCATATAACTGAACAAAATCAACCTTGCAGAATATGTAGCAATACAGTGAAGGATTTGGTTGCTGTATCCCTGAAAAAACAGCTAATTTTAAGGCAAAATAAATAACATCCTGAAGCAAATTCAACAAGGGTACATTCACTAGGTGAACAATAACACTTCAAAAATACATTTACTGGCAACTTGATGCATCTCCTGAATATAGAGAGGAGCAACTGGAAAGACGTTGTTACACAACTATCGAATAACAAGCAGTCTTAAAGACCATTTGTCTTTTCAGTACTTACTTCATTAATAATGATTTCTTTCCTCTGGAATACATGATTATTACGTGTTTGTGTCAGTATCTTGAAACAATTTAGCACAAAAGAAAGATGGGAGCAGCAGCAGGAGAAGAGCAGCATCCTGCATCACTTGTTTTCTATTAGCGTCTGCACTTTGTGGACCAAGTCTCGAGCCATCATCAGGACCTGGGGGACGTTGTGTCGCTCTGCCATTTCTGAGATGAGAATGTGAAAATTACTGTATCTTACATGTAGTTTGC
>JAPZDY010000011.1:11751729-11762748 GCA_029783645.1 Ctenochaetus hawaiiensis
AAATTACTGTATCTTACATGTAGTTTGCATAGTGATATTGATCATATTCAATAGTTTATTTTTCTTTAATACTTCCATTCTTAAATATCTAACAATAGCAATTCTTGTACCTCTTGTCTCTTTGCTTATAAAAACTGAAAAAAAGCCCTAATCAACTTTTTTTACTTTGTTTTATGTGATTATGAGAATTGCATATCAGTCTGGAGTGAATATAAATGAGTTATGATATTAGCCATTGTTTTTATATCATCACATTGTAGCATTTGTATTTTCTTGTCTTACCATTAAAGAACTTGATGATGTCTGTGAAGTCCATGTTATTTTCTAGGATGATGTCTCTATACATCTCTACAAGTGCCAAAGCAACGAAGAGCACAAAGTGCTCAGAGGACGTATACTTGGCTGCCCAGATGGTTTCCCACAAGGAAAACACATCATCATACACCATTTCTGTGCACAACAAAGGAAAGATATCAAATTACACTCAGTGTCATGTTATGTCACATGTAAAAGTCACCTTTAATGTGCAAATTAAAGTAAATATCATGTGTTTGTGTTTTCCTTCACCTCTTTTGAAGTCAAGCAGAAACCAGCGATAACAGAAGTAGAAGTGAGTGTAGTCTCCGTTCTGCTGCATCAGTTCAAACAACTCAGAGTCCAGGATCTGTTAGTTAAAAGACAAAATGACCTCATTACTTTATTTGATTTGCATACATTTCTGCTTGTGCTTGTGTATAAATGTGTGCATACCTGGATAAGCGAGCGCATATTGGCAAAGTGAGAGTCCATGGCACCACCATGTGGAAAATTCTGGTTCATCCTCTTCATCAGCTGTGTAAAGCAGCTAAATGCCATGACCTCTGGAAAGCACACACACATTTGAAAGGTTACTCTTTAAGCCATTTATGTATAAGTGTAAACTCAACACTCTGCCATTATTACATCACCAGTACTAGTTTCAGTAAAGCCTGACATCTGATGGCTAACTTCATAATTTTAACTAACATTATCCAACCAAGCAAGTTAGCGGTCACCTAGTTTATGAAAGGACCTGACAGTAGCAATATGGATTATATTAAACCAACTTCTATACCAACTTTTCTTATTAAAACATTACTTTTAAAAGGTATTTATTTATATAAGAAAATCCTCTCTGCTATGCTGGTATGTGATCTAAAATTTTTGACATGCCACTGACATTCACCCTGTGTGCCTATTGGGGAGGTGGCTGTTACCCATTTTATTCGGTGCTCCTTAGGCATTGTTATTATTTAACTCAGTATCAGTAGCAAATGGAAAAAGTAAAAGAATGCAGCTTTAAAATGAGCAGCTAAAAAAAGCTTTGCACAATCTACCCTTAAGTAAAAATATTTCTAGAAGCAAAGACCATTGTGCTAAAAAGCTTAAGTGTAACTGACCATCGTCCAGAATAACCAGCAGCGGAGCCAGCAGATCACACATGCCCTGGACGTACCCTGTATCCAGATGCTGCCACACATAACTACAAAAACAACCACAATTTTTAAGATTTTTTGTTTCAGGCTGGAAAAACCTCAGAGATTTTCAGCACAATGACACACTTACCTGCACATGATGTTACGCAGCCTGTCCAGATTCTCAGGAGTGAAATACCAATACGCTCGGTCGCAACGTCTGACATCTTTGTCAATGCGATGCAAGTTGATCAAGTACATGTCAAGGGTTTCTTGCTACAAAGAAAATGGTTAATTCTGTTAGTGCATGATTATGATTAATAGAAGAAGTGTGTTGATGTAACTGGTGTTATGCTTACAGAATAGGTTTGTTCTTCTGTGGATTCATCTTGTTTGACATCTCCTCCCATCTCTGCAGACTCTGGTTCAGTGAGCACATTTTCCATCTCAGGCTCCTCTTCAGAAAGACCCAGGTCGGTGCCCTCAGGACTGGTGTTGCAGGCTGTGTCCAGATGGTGATCTAGGACAAGGTCCGCTGACAACATTTTCTCTCTTTGTGCAAAGGAAACAGGAGGTGCAGCGAGGCCTGCCAAAGGCCTGGCCTTGATATCCTCAGAGGTCACACATGTTATCCCAGCAGGAATATCCTCCATTTCCAGGGCAGAAGGAGAGTCGTCTGAATCTGCAGTGTCTGGAGACTGCCGAGAATGGGACGATAGTGAAAGGCTCCCCCTTGAGGCTGACTGAAGAGCATTCAGTACTTGTCTTACAGGTGAATTTGATCCAGGTTTCTCAAATGGAATTTCTGCAGCTTTTTTGGTTTCAGCCAAGTCACACACTGTTGCTCCAGCATCCTTTCGTTCTGACTCTGTGGCGCAGGTCTTCGACATTTGTGATGGGCTTTGTTCGGATATTGGCTTAGATTCTTCGGAAATCTCTGGCTTCATTTCTTTTGATGTGTTTGCATCTTCTCCTTCTGTAGGCGGACATGATGGCTCCTCTTCCTGATCAGGTTTGCTCTTGTGTGCTTGAAAAGTCAAGGTCTGTCCAAGTGGAGGTGCTTGGAAGTATTCGTTATGAATCTCTGTTTCCAGCTTTAGAACATTAGTTTTCTCAGGAACGGGTCTCAAATTCATTTCTGTGTCGACTGCTTTTAACTCTTCAGATTGCTCTTCTGTCATTTTATCTTTTTCTTCCACCTCAGGTTTTTCTTCAGTTTCAGAGGTCTCTTGCGACTTAGTGACTCCACAGTCCTTAACTGCCTTGCTTTCTGAAACTGTCTCCATCTTTGTCTCTGAAACCTTGTCCTCAGAAACCATGTCCATTACATTCTCCCCTCCTGGCTGTGACTCAGCTGTAATTTTCTCCTTCAAGACTTCTGATGCTTCCACTGGCTGCTGAGAGGTTGTTGATCCAACAGCTGACTCTGCTACAGGAGTGCAATTTTCTGACCCTGGATGTTGATCTGACAGACCCAAAGATGAGGGGTTGCAGGATGGAAGTTGCAGGGCATCTGCAGCGGCACTTATGAGGTCCTTCAGTGGGCTACTGTGCTGTGCTTCTCCTTCCTCAGCCCTGGGCTCCGTCTCAATCTGATCCACTGCCTCCACTGATCCAAATACCTGGCAACCAAAGGAAAGAGGTGATCATGCAATACCATCTGTAACCCATAGTGATGAAATGGAGAAATTTTATAGGATTACACCAGTGCTTTTGCATGTGTTATTCCATTGGCTACAAATCAGATGTACTTAAAATTACTGCCCCACAATTTCAAAGCATTCTGTGAGTTCTCAAAATGATTTCCACCACTTTTGTCCTTTTGGAAATATCAATATAAACCATGTGATTGGTTAACATGAAATTTAGTACAGACATTCATGTTCTTCAGAGGACACCTTGTATCTTCGATGATCCCCAGACTTTCCCCCCTCCTCAGGATATCCTAGCATAGCTGTAGACTACTGGTTTTGTTAATGTAAGAAAAAACAAATTCACATGTATCTTTGCATGATGTCCATGTTTGCTTATAATTTATCTCGTCTATGTACCTTTCTCAAACCACAGCTCATCAATTCTGAGATTTATCACCAGTGAAAAATGGATCATTTGATTATGCTTTAAGGGACCAATCCTTTTTTGCAATCATATAGAAAGAACAGGAATAACAATTAATGTGACAAAAAAGACTATACCACTATTTACCAGTACAAGACAACTCCAAATCCAAAGAGTTATCGTATTCCTTACAAAAGTATAGTAAATTATATTTAGTTCCAAATATTGTGCAAGCACATGAAAAAACACTGGCAAGGCCTTTTATTAAAGATCATTGTTGTTGTGAGAAACTACCTGCGCACTGCTGCTGGAATCACTTTGTGAGTTCTGTTGATCTGAGTTGCTACTTAGAGACGACTGAAGTGGAGAAAAGCATCAAACAAGAGACAAAAAGCAGAACTGTCAGCCAACTTGCCTAGAAAAGCCCTTATTACACAATAAGCAACTCCCTTTCATGTTTTCTTTGTTGTTATATTGGTTACATAATACAGCACAGTTTATGCTAAAAGGTCAAACTTGCATCTGTGCTGATGGTGGAGTCCCGCTGCACTGGCCCTCTTTCTACACTGGCTCCAGACGAACATCTGGCCAGAGCCTCAGCATGTTTCTCTCTCTCCCTCTGACGGACGATGGCCTCACAGCCCTGCCACTCCTTCATGGTCTGCTCGTATGTGGTCCGCATCTGCTCATCAATCTGAAACAGAAACCTTGTTTAAACAAAGATGGTAACATAGCCCCGTGGTATAAATATGCAGCTTACAAGAATTAAACACTCTGACAGCAAATAGAAATACCTCTAGGCGGCATTTCTCAGTCATGGTGAACTGGTAGTGTCCCAACAGGAAGGGCCAGACCTCTTTGCGAAGTGAAGGAGCCACACCTCCGAAATACACAAGCCTGTGTATCTCCTTTTCCTCATAGGCCTAAACAACACGAGACTGGTCACACACAGCTATTTTCTTTTGTCATTACCTATTTTATACTATCATAAAGTAAAACCAAAATATATCTTATGGCCCTGAATCTTACAGAGCTGTCCTCAAGGAACCTGCCCCAGACCTCCACAGAGAGTCCTCCTTGGGCATCACAGGGCACATCTGGGTCAACTATAGTGGTGTTGACCAGAGCAGAAAGGTGGGTGCGAACTGTGGACAGATGGCGGCAGTATGCAAGCCCTGGAGAGGAAAGACAAAAGTTTTCATATTGAAATTATTGTCAAAATTAATCAGAGTCAGTGTAACGTTGTTTGTACTCACATCCATAGAAAGCTCGGGAGATTATCTGGTATTTCATGGTGTCACAGAGGAGCTTCAGTGGAGCCCTGGTAGGAAAGGAAAAAGGCAAATTTAGTCAACTAGATTACTGCGAATTTAAATGTGAGTCCGTTCTTTAGAAATACTTGCCTCTCTTGATTACAGCCATTAGGCAGAGAGCCATCAGAAGAGCCATTCTGTGAGCAGGAAGAGCATGAGGACTTCCTGGGTGTCGGTTGCCACATGTTCACGCTTTGGTCCATCAGCTCCAAGGATACTGCAAAGCATAAGGTCACTAATCATTACCAATGCTGCCATCATTATCCTAAAGAAGTAAAACCGGATAAAAATCCAACATATTTGGACATAAAAATCTGCAAATGATTAAGAAAAACACTGAAAAAGAAAATTCAACAGACAAACCAAGTCAGTGGATGGGGATTGAGACAAATTACGGTCTGTTAGTGCAAAGTCTCCATATCGTCGATGGGACTGCTATGTGATATGAACACACCAGAGAGAAATTCATTTGAAAGATACACAGGGATTGCAGGAAAAACGGATTGATCTAAAGGGAAAACTGTCAGATCATTAGAAATAGAATAATGTAATTGTAGATGTAATCTCTGAAGACGTTTTATAAGATTAGCTCAGGGTGGCATTACAGTAAGATTATGGACACTTACTGAGCTCCATCTGATTGCCAGGAAAGAGGATTCGAAACACATAATCAGTTGCTTCATCATCTTCCTTATCTGATACAGAATCACATGAGCCGTGTGGACTCCTCTTTCGCAGTTTGGGGAAAACCTTCCCCTGAAAATGGAAAAGCAATGCATTAATCAATGCTGAAACTTAATATTATAGGAAGTGAAGGGTCATAGTTATAGATAAATGTAGCATGCTAGCTTCAAATACTGAAGAAAAGAGGATAAACAAGCACTCATGCTGACCTTTCCTCTCTGATTCCAGAGTGGGGGGTCCAGCTGTCCATGAGGTAGCAGGCCAGTCTCCAGGCAGGTGAGAAACTGGAGGAGGTGGCCTCCTTTGGGGAAGTGTAGAGGAGGTCTCTGGATCCCATCCTGGCTCACCAACACGACGGTCCCACCGCTGTTTACTGGAGGGATTAACACAATAAATAAAAAGAGAAATAAAGCTCTTCAAACTCCTACTTTGGGGACTTATAAAGTGATAAGGTGACTTACCTTGCTGATGACAGTGGAGATACACAATCTCCTCCAGGCGAATAGTCATAGCGTAATCCCAATACACACTGAAAGAAAGGTGAGAGAATAAACCACTAAGCAACGGTGTAAAAACAAGGATTTTTTCTTACTAAATTGTGTTCAATGAGCCAAACCTTTTCTCAGAATCAAGGTCCCCCACATTGCCGTTCATCAGCTGATTGGGCGTCCATTTCAGTGTCATGAGGTCTGCAGTCTGATGTAGTGAAAGGTAGCCTGGGATGGCCTCCATGTCATCTCTCTGCAAACACAAGTAAATGGTTCATGAACTGTATTTAAATAATGCTTGTCAAGGCTTTCACTAGGATAAGACGATGAGCTGAGTATAAATCAGTTAAACGATGCACCATATTCTCAAAAGGCATTCAGGCCTCTCTTAACATGTCCTGTATTAAAACAGATACTACCTCTAGGACTGTATTATGATCATGTTAAAAAAGAAGGATAAATTGAGAGGACGTACTGGCTGCACCAGGACATTGTTCTTCCCGAACAGCAGTGTGGCTCTGGAGTTTTGGTGGAGGGATTCAACATAGTCCCTCACCCACATGAGAGGGCGATCATCCATGCTACCACTGGACTGCCTCTTCTGGATCTGATACAAGAAGTTTTACACATCTGATATTACACACAGTGTTTTATAGCTGATTATTTGATTAAAATCAGTGAAGTCTTTTGCTGTCTGACCAGAGCAGGTCGTCTGGAGGGTGAATCCTGCCGACAGTGGCCGCTGTGGATGCGATGCCGCTGTACGAGCTCGTCAGCAGACGGGTCAGTCCAGAAATGGTCTGCTGTTTTAACTTTGGTATACTCCAAAGCACACGGGCCAACTGTAAGACCAGAGTAATTACTCATTCAGATATTCTCAAGTTTTGAATAATTCATTATGACAATAAAGAAAAGCAAAGGGTTTGACTGTTCTAGTACACTTCATGTGTAGGTTAGTGTGGTTTAAAAATACCCAGCAGAGATGCAAGAATTGGTCCATCCACAGGATCCATTAGCATGGCTTCTTTCTCATAGAAGGCACTGCAGGAAATAATGTTTAAATCATTAGGAACAGATTTTGATGTTTTACCCAGCTTCCAGTTTGCACATAATATGCAGCAGCTTATGATTGCACTTAATTATGTACCGCTATACCTGCTGTTCTCTACCAAGTACAGAACAATCTTGTCCAGAAGTTTCTCCATCAGCGCTGTTCGGATCCACAAGTGTTTCAGCGCCTGAGGAGGGAGGTTAGCCAACTTGGACTGCCGACTGCGGTCATTACTCAGTGAAGAATTGTTCTGCTTACTGAAAAACAAGCAAGAGAGATGTTTGTAAAGGTTGTTTAAACTGATCAGACATACCGAACAAGACAAGGCATTGGGATGCATCATGGAAGCATCAGGCAGAAGTTGACATCTCACCTGTTTTCAATAAGCTGCTCCAGTTCCTGGACCTTATGGCAGAGTTCTTCAGCAGGTGAAAAGCTTTTTGCCGCCTTCATAAAGAGCGCGGCAACCTTGTTACTGCACAGCAGCCCTGCAATCCGACGTTTCAGCCCATGAAGCACACAGGCCTCCACTACAGCTAAACACACAAAAACACACAGAGTATTAGTCGATATTGATTTATATATTTTTATTTCGGCTCAGTTGAATTCACGTATATGTTTCCTCGAGGTAGAATATTTTCTTTGCCCTTGGGTTTTGTTTTTATCTAAACCATCACACGAAACAGTGTGCCTCTTTGTGAAATCCTCAAGCTCAAAAACAGGTGAAAGGCATGCACAGGTGGCATCAGGAGAAACAGACAGAAATCTGCCCAACACTGACTACTGTTGCTAGGATATAAGGGATGTGAATCACACACGCATCAGTCCTGGTTAGTATCAACACCTTTGAAGGGTGTTAGTCTACTTTAATACATATCCTTCTATCCTTTTAAATATAAATAGACATGACTAACAGAGTTACGAAAATAAATCGTTAGGATTTACATTGCTCACACTGACTGTAAAGGACCAGTTTGCACTGGGAGGATGAACTCGTAGGAGGTGATGGCCTGACACAAACAGACGTCAACCATCGCGCTGCACTGTACATGTAAATGTGGTTGTAACCGATTCTGTGACTTATACCATTTATTACAGCATGTCCTATGCTGTGGTCTCTGAAATTAGATAAAAAAATGTTCAGCTATTTTATTCATAAAAAAACACATTTTTCTAAGATGCACAAACAAATTTATGCCTTATTCTCTCTTATTTATTTTATATTGTCTCCCTCTTTAAATCCCCCTCTTGTGTAGCGTGAGATATCTATTCTAAAGATAATGTTAAACGTCAAGGCTCATAGAGAGTGAGCTTTGAACATTTACCCTGGATTTTGGAACTTAGCTTAGCATGTAATGCAATCACAATGGCACAAAGAAACATTTACCACAGAAGGATATGATGTGGCTGCTGTCTGCGTGCACAAATTTCCTCGTTACTGCCTCCTCCATAATTTGTTTCACCTAAGAGAGAAAGGTACATGGTGAGACAAGACCTAATCTGCCTGAAACACTTAGATAAAGTGACAAGGAGTAAAAACAAGAAGCCCAGAGGAAGCAGTGGTGGAATATTATAGGAGATGTTACGATGGGTGGCGAAGGGGCAGAACAGTCTCACAAAAGATGCATGAGGGTAACAAACACACCAAATTATTTATTTATTGTGAAAGCAATCTGTCAGGCTCACTATTTCATTTCTGCATCACCTCTCAAATGTTTTTTTTTTCCTTTTTTTAGATAGTAAACACAAATGCAGCGGATCCTTTGGGAATTCCACAGCTGAGATAAGGGCAGGACTGTCAGATAAGTATTTTCTTCTTGCATCCTTCAAGGGATATTCTAGTAATTCAGTGTTGCACTTTCATATAGTTGAATTTTCAGAAAGCAGCACAATTTTTTTTAAAAACAGTCACAAATCTAAGCAGCTGAAATCAAAATATCCTTATTGTTAATCCCTTATCAGTCAAACTCCAAAAACTCTGCATCCTACACCTCCCATAATGCAACTTGATAGAGCCACAGTATAAGATTCTTCCTGTCAGGTTTATACATGTTTGTAAGGCAGGATTTCCCTTAAAAAATGTTGGTCTCCAAGACAAACCTGAGGTAAACCGTGATGACATTGTTAGTGTTGTTTTCTTAGGCTTGACAAAAAGTCCTCCAGAGTTATAAAAGACACTATGCAACTGTTTTCAGGAGACTGAGCAGTCCTCCTTATGACCAGCACATCTATACACTGGTGTGTAGAATCTGTGATTTGTCCTCTTAAGTTTAATCATTATAAACAGATTGAGCTGCCTTCAATTTCACCTCATAAAATGTCATTTACATGGCATGACAAATGTCGTTTATATGGCTTGTTGGCACTCCCCTCATCATCTTTATCACCATTATCATAATCATCATCATCATCATCATCATCATCAATGAATATAATATTAAAGGTTGACATTTTACTGAAATGGATGTTATCTTTTATATGTACTTGTTGCAAACCTCTACATATTGAAAAAAATGCTCTACACATTATTTGTGTCTTGATGAGAAAAGCAAAATTTGACTATTAATTGATTCAACTTAATGTGAAGTTTAGCATTTTAATTAGCATTCTCTGTCCTTTTCGACTGTTCTTTAATATTTTTTTAAATTAAGTCTAGAGCCACAAAATCGCAGATGACAATCCTGAAGACCACAAAACTGTTTGTGTCTCTGGTTTTTATTAAATAAACCTGAAAAGTCTGCTTAGCAATGAAAAAAGGCCTATATAAGCCTAAACTCATGACTGTAATACTTAAAATCCATTATTTTACTTATTTACTGTGTTTTAAATCTGTTCATAACAGCATAGCCCCTCCTTGCTGCAGGATGGAGGATCTGGCTTTAAAGTGGATGTTTGAGAGGCAATGAGTCACAGGTGAGGGGGAGCACGGACACGAGAAGCCTGGAAGTACCCGGCTTTCTCAGCGATGAATAAAACATCCTGTTTTTTCTCCCTGGAGAAATCCATTGAGCAGTTTGGAAGATTTTCCTGGTGTGCTCTCTTTAATTTCATGTGGATTGAGATCCAAATGTCTCATAATTCAACAACAAATCAGGCAGCTTGGGCTGGACTTTTTAGGTTTCAGTGGTTCCTAGAACACACACTATTAAAACAAAAGCCGAGGTCGCACCTTAAGTTTTAGATAATAATTAGATGGAGTGTCACAGGAATGTCAGTTTAATTGTGATTTCCTCGGACATTTACGGATACGAAAAAAAAGGTTTTGCATGAATAGAAACAAATGCATCTGTACACGATTTCTCAAGTGTGTAGTTTTCCTCCATATAAAAGCATCATCAACATCATCTGTATCATTATCGTCATCATCAGCATCACCATCATCGTCATCATCGTTTTACGCCAGTCTAACATCAGTGAAAAACACACCAGTATTTAATTTTCAGCCGGATCACATTCTCTCTTAATATGAAAAATAAAAGGCCAGTTTTATTATAAACAGGCCTGTGGCGTAGTCGTGGCTCTAACCCGATGAACGGTGTCCATACACACATACACATACACACACACTGTTACTCACACACACACAGACAGAAATACGCACATACGCAAACACACATTGTAAAAGCGCACGGCGCCTGTAAACATAAACTGCGATGAGCGAGAAAGAAATAAAATGCAACGCACCTCTTTCTTCACATTGCGCAGCAATTTCTGACGCGTCTCGGCCTCTGTCACGGGAAAATACATGATGAATTTACCTATCAGACTGCTGTATCGGAAATAAATAACAGACTCACGACAGGAAAATAACAACAACGATGACTGTACCTCCCATCGTTCCGGGTGCTGGCTGGCTGCAGCGGCTGACACGCACAGCTTTCTGGAGAAGGTGTTGAATGCAACCAAGACAACAGTAGGTTGGAAGGATGAGAGGCTCCGGGATGCACGATGTGGTCTTGGCGACCAAATTAAACCTATCTGTTACCTCTCAG
>JAPZDY010000011.1:11762848-11775068 GCA_029783645.1 Ctenochaetus hawaiiensis
AGGTTGGAAGGATGAGAGGCTCCGGGATGCACGATGTGGTCTTGGCGACCAAATTAAACCTATCTGTTACCTCTCAGCGAACCAACACCCCTTTAAAGTCACAGTAGCGTATACATTATGCCATACGACGCTGACATATGACCCCCTCCCTGTACCACACGCACACACTAGAGTAAAAATAAATGAATGAATAAATAAAGAAAAATATTATATTATAAATATATTATAAAGATTTGGGGTTACACAAAAGTTTTTCAATCAAATTATCCACCAAATCTTCAGAGACTTCATAGTTATTTTTCTTTTTTTCCATCAGGGCCCCGTTCATATAATTATAACAATTACAAAAAGTGAAGAGAATAACAAACACACATAAGTTGTTCATTCTTTTACAACTAGTCTACCCCAAAATACTTATTTCTCCACTAAATGTAAATCTAAATTTTAAATCTATACCTTATTACAATTATTATTTTATTTCCATATATAAGTTGTATTGTGTACATAGATTAAGTGGCATATTCAGGCTATTTAGGGTCAGGGTCAGAAAAAATAAAAAGGGCACCAGCTGTGATGCATTCAAAGTTAAACAGTTCAAACTGTTTAAGATTAAAACTGTTTTGCTACCAGTGTGTAATTATCACATAATTACTAAACCTGAATAAAAACACAGGGATTTTTTATAAACCTTTAACAGGTACATACAGGTCATTTTTTTCTGGCATGTAAGGCAGCTTACATGACACAGCATCATGTTTTCATCAAAGAAAGGGCACCCTCAAGGGCACTGTAGGGGAATCCATGAGGAGACTTTTCCAGCAATCTCTTCCTGCCCCAAAGAACTAGATATCATGGTATTAATCGTAGGTCTATGGAAAATTACTGACAGCAGACACATATCTTTCATCTGAAAGTACGTTATATGTTGTTATCTTACCCACGCCTGCTCTGGTATTTATCAGGGGTTGATCACATTGAATTACTGCACATGAAAACCATAAATCTCAACTTCAAACACTTCATGAAAACAAGGCAAAACTTGTCCAAAACCACCATAACTAAAAATACACTACAGACAAAACACAATAAAAACCACACAAGATCCATATCTGGCATAGCACCAAATCTGCTACATAAAATATAATTTTTACCAGGGCCATTTTTTGGGGTCATACCAGGTCATCAGTCCACAATGGGTCAAGAAAACATATGGACATGAGGCAATACTGATACTAACCACATCCTGATTTTAAGAGAAGAGTGTTTTCCATAGAAAGCAGACATCAGACAAGCTCATTTCCTCATCCCACTCCTATAAACACCAACATGAATGAACACACAGACAGTACGACACACAATCTGAATTCCTCATCAGCGGGGAAATGATAAGCCTTTGAGTGCAGGGTTTTCAGAATGGTGTTGGGCTGGAAACACTGTGCCTCTGTGGCTGCAGACTGGTCCTAAACAAGGTTTCTTTGTGACTGCTAGACAGACAGTCAGAGTCTTGTGATTGGTGATACCGTTGGTTATACAATACAGTCAGCTCTGCTCAACAAAATGGTGCAACTCCATGTATGTGTTCACATCAGTTTGAAAGTAAAACTGACATAAAATGGAAGGCAGTGAGATCTTGGATTAAAAGGATGTGTTTATATGGTAATCAAAGAAGAGGAGGCCAGAGGAAATTACTTTAAAGAATAAGATCAAATAAAATAAAATAAAATAAAATAAAATAAAATAAAATAAAATAAAATAAAATAAAATAAAATAAAATAAAAGTAATAGAAAAGGCAAGTGAGAAGAAAATAGTTAAGTATTATGTACTATAGATATGCTGTTAAAGAGGAACTTTGTAAATTATTTAATTATCCGCCAACAAAACACCAGATTTTCATCTTTTTAACCTAACATTTTAACACCTCTTGCAGACCACAGTTTAACCCACCTATGACACATACTGCACCAATTACATACGTCCCTGTTAGTGGTGAGATTTTCAATGTAGCAGTGAAGGATAGGCATCAAGGGAACAAGGAAGGAAGCTGACAAGGAGGCAGGGAGGAGGCTGTGCTAGTGTTGGGATGGGACACTGCTTTGTTCAACAGTAGGGGAGGGCAGACAAGCACAGTTGCTCTGCCTGCTAGAATCGTTAAATACAGTCTGCTAGGGCGGACTCTGCTGCCTTATCTTAGTCTAGCTTTGTTCTAACGCACCATTCAAATATTTGTCTTTATTGGACTTTCAGGATTTATATCGAGGGATGTCAAAGCGAGTACGAAGCAGAGAGGTCTGCGCTGATTGCAGTGCTCCGGGTAATGATGTCAAACAAGCTAGCTTTAGCTGCCTAGCTAGCCAGCTAACCCTTACTACAACTTACGTCTAGTTAGCTAACCTAGATAACGTTCATAAACGCTGGTAACTAATGAGAAATTAGCTAAATGGCTAGCGCTAACGTTAACTTTATAGATAGTAGACTTTCCTCTTGTGAAAGTATTTGTTAAAATATGTCGTGTCTGTTTTGTTTGTGTTATCTCAACTTGTCTGTTTCTGAAGCTGCTTCAATGGTCTTCGATGATGGTTTTAAGTCAAACGTTCACGTTGGGTTAACTTGATCACTTAAAGTTGCTTAATTGGCCAGCTTGTTAAGATTAATTTATTAGTAATAAGTGGCAAATGTTGTCGCACAACAGACCCACGCCTGACTGCAACTGTAATTGTGATTTTTGTATGTGTTGAAAACGTAGGAAGCAACTAACTTAACCTGGGTGGTTTGATATATCTGTTGCTGCCAGTTACCGAATAGCATCGCCTCTCTGCAATCGATTTTTTATCATAAAAGCTCAAGTGTAAGGTTGTATGCTAGTCAGTATAATAAATCATTTAACGCTGGACTGTCAGGTTAATAACTCTTAAATCCTATCCTAGAGCCACGCTGGGCCTCTGTTAACAGGGGTGTGTTGATCTGCGATGAATGCTGCAGCATCCATCGAGGTCTGGGGCGACACAGCTCCCAAGTCCGACATCTGACTCACTCTCCATGGCCATCCTCCCAGTTACAGGTAAACAGACAGAGACATACCCGTAAAACCCGTACACACCAAACATCTAGATGCAAATAAGCTGGATCTGTTTATCAAGGGTGGAAAAGATGATACAGTGGTTGCAAAATCAGACACATCATCATCAGAGGAAACAATGAAATTCTGTGCAAGTTGTTTTTATGGTTTCATGCTTCAGATGGTCCAGACACTGTATGGCAATGGAGCTAATTCCATATGGGAGCATAGCCTTTTGGACCCTTCCTCTTCAGTCAGTGGAAAGCGCAAAGCCAACCCCCAGGACAGAGTTCAGTAAGTGCTTTAAAGGATTTTTATATGTCAGTGCTGATTTTGATATGCTTGTCTGCACTTGTGATATAAAGCTCTATTGGCTTGATTGATTTTCATAAGAAAGGTCAGTGAACATGCATAATAAGACCTCCGTACCATGAGCATGACTCATTTCTAGTCAGTCCTCAGTAACCTCAAGAAATGAAGTGACTTGGCCATCCAGACAGGAAAAACTGTGACAAAGTGAATGTGCAGTTACATGCAAGTGGCAGTATCCTCAATATGTGAGATACAAAGGAAAGATGTAACAATTATTTTGAAGGGACAGAAATGACTATGCAAGAAGCAGTTTTTCCTTTGTTTTAACATGCACTATGTACTTTAACTTAAAAGCAAAAAACAAAATGAGAGATGTGATGTAGTCACCCACATCCCCTGCCAGGTATAAACAGTGTGTCCTTCTGGTGTCTGGCTGGTGGAGTGAAGATAAACACTCAGCCACATATAAACACAACCAAGCTGAGTCCGACCCTCATGCTTGAAGTAAATGCAATCAATCAGCAGACAACAGACAGACACAGATAGCGCATACTCATAGCACCAAACCAGAGGAAGCTATCCCAAATAAAAAGTTTCAAGATGAATGAATCATATTGGGTGTTACCACAGCAGGGAACCAAAAGCCTTTTGAGGATTAGGTTTGCATTTCGATTTGAAGAAACTAGATCTAAATTTAGTTCCTGTTGGGTAGTTCCAGGTGTATTAAAGGTCTCATTCAGGGGTTTTGAACTTTCTGATGGTTCAGGAACTATAAGGGCTAAATTCTCTGGGCTGTGTGTGAATGGTCACAATACAGACCCTGCAGCTGCATCAACTTCCTTCACTCACAAAACAAGGAAGTATTTTAGTATTGACGTTAGGACATGGGGTGGAGTTGACTTGTTGTGTATTAAACTTGAAAACAAGTTAGGCTTTGTTTTTAGCTTCCCCATTGATGATGAATACTGTATTGTACTCATCTGTACAGAGATTAACCAAGATAAAGTTGATCATATGACAGTGGACATAGATATGCTCAGAATTTAGATGTATATGTCTTGTAAAAATCTTTTCATTATTTGAATACATAAGTGCAAGAAGATGAGGTTCAGAGGTGGGGAGCTTCTGACAATATGAATATTTTTTTCTGTACATAAGGGGCAAGATTGTATGATGTGATAATGATTGTAGCCTCTTGAAAACACTTGGTTGTCGTGAATTCTCAGTGTCTGTTATTTTAGATATGAGCATCTTTTGTTCTTTTTCAGTCCCAACAAGACAGAGTTCATCAAGGCCAAATATCAGATGTTAGCGTTTGTTCATCGGATGCCTTGTCGGGAGGATGATAGTGTAACCGCAAAAGACCTCAGCAAGGTAAGAAATAGCTCTTTTTTTCATTTTTGTCGGTATGTTCTCCACAATTTTCCATTTCCAACATTAAAAATAACCTGACATTAAACCCTCTGTCAGTCAAACTGGTAATGGTGTTGTGAAATAAAGACACACATTTGTCTTCTGAAGGCCATCCTCTTGCTTTACCATTGCATGTTATGTGCTTTTTTTATCTATGATACCTGACCACTTCCTATAAATTTCAGAAATAGTTTGGCCTATTAATTAATTCATATTAAGTATTTAGTGCAGCTGACATGCGTTTACTTGCAGTTTCTTGTGCTAGTCATACCAGGACTGTCACTATCAAATAGCGTAACCTGTCTGACCTCTACAGCTGCTTCTGTTTCACACTCGTCTTGGATGTCTCTCTTCTTGGATGGACAACAAGTTAGGTCGTTGGCATTTTAATAGGAGGCATATTAATAAGTAATTCTCTGTGATAAAGAAGAAGAAACGTGTGTGTAGGTGAATAGAAGGAAAACATCCCAATCTGTTTTTCTTTTTTGTCTGTAATGCACCCATAAACTTAGATTGTTGTATCTGTGCACATTTTTAAAGTGATCCCTCGGTGTTTCCCTTACTTTTAACAGTCTCAATTTCTAGCCTCTTGATGCATCATGTCTCTCAGTTCTGGTCAGGTGTATCTGGTGAATCACACTGAAACCAACTACTTGTCTATCTTCTTTCAGCAACTTCACTCCAGTGTTCGGACTGGAAACCTGGAGACTTGCCTCAGACTCTTATCTTTGGGAGCACAGGCCAACTTCTTCCATCCAGTGAGTGTAATGGAAAAAGCAGAAAAAAACCACGACAAAAAATAACAACAAAAAAAAACCAAAAAAAGCAAATCAAAGCATTTATATGTGAGGTTAACTGCTTCATCATTTGTTGTTCTTTGGGACAACAGGAGAAAGGAAACACCCCACTACACATAGCAGCAAAAGCAGGACAGATGTTACAAGCTGAACTGTTGGCAGTTTACGGAGCTGATCCCGGGGCTTTGGATTCCAGTGGAAAGACCCCAATTGATTATGCAAGGTAAGCATGACCTATGTTTTCAATTTATCTCATATTTTATTTGTTTTTTTTTTAAGGGATTTATAGATTGTACAATAAATAGTACTGTGACATCACCTTTTGGTTTGTGGACTACCATTTTGAAGCATTTGATTTGGTATTATGGGCATCACCATCTTGTTTTTTGGACCCAAGTGACCATAGTTGGATGAGAGGAGGGAGGTAGGGAGGATATGAACTGCTACCAATGACTAGGACTCCTAGCAGACAGCAAACAGCTGTTGTCACTTAAAGCAGCCGCACCCAAATATAATTTAAATGAATGAGTTATATAGAAATGTACCCCTCCGAAAAGTTTTCCTAAACAGGGAAATTAGCCACTGAGACCATCTTCTGTAAGCGCTGTAAATGGGTTTTTTTCTGCTGTAGATGATGTAGCAATGCCAAGATACGGAACATATTGTTTTAAATAATTGAAGTGTTAGTCATAGTTAGTTAAGGTAAAGGACTATGTTTGTTACTCATGATTTCTGGTAAGCTCTGTGGCATAATCTCACAGTGTTATTTTCATAAAAAAAACATAGCAAACTGTCAGTAGTTTTTACCATTGTTGTGGTTTACTTAAGCTATAGCACATCTGCAGACTCAGCCCAGCTCACTGCTGCCTGTGCTAAAGGAAATGATACACATCCTTTGGAGATCTAAGCAGCGCACAGAAACAAACTGTTGTATTTATAAAATGTGTACTATTTATACAATGAGGTGTTGATGGTAAAACTTTCCAGTTTAACAGTTACGGGGGAAATGACAGAAAGTTACAGGAAATGGGTAGGAAAGGCAGAAGAAGCCCGGGTAGAAAAAGCAGTCTCCATATGAAATAGCTAAATAATTCAGCATGCCTCACACTAGAAAGAACACTATACTCTGACCCACTGGCATAATGTCTGTCAGACTAACTCAATAAGTGTATGACGAAGGAAGGCAGAAGAGGAAGGAAAAAACTGTAGCTTGCCTTGCTAGCTGACTCAGCTTGACTAGCTTAGCAGGAGTGGGAACAAAGACCTAGAAATAAAAAAATGTACAATATCTGCAGTAATATGAGCTGTTTCTGGCTGATTAGAGGTTTGGTGGTGTCAGAGCATGACTGGTCTCCATGGCCAGCCAACACCCACAGAGCTACTACTTCAGGTCTCTACTCATCACTCAGAAACTAAGTTACCAAGCTAACCATGTCTTTATAATAAGAAATGTACTGTTTATGTGAACTTCACAGATACCTTTTTTTGCCGTAATTTAATGTAAGACATCCCACCTGAGGCATTCTTTAGCCGTAGCACCAGGCCCTATTTCTGAAACATGACCTTTTATTCCTAAACAGACAAGCTGGACATCAGGAGCTGGCTGAGAGGCTGGTGGAGATACAGTATGAACTCACTGACCGGTTAACATTTTACCTTTGTGGTAGAAGACCGGGTAAGTAGGCACATCGAGCGCAGCTGCTGCATGGCATTTTAGAGCTGATGTTTTTTTAGTTGTTTGTTTTTTTTTCCATGGTAGTTCCTCTCTCTCATGTCCTTCTTTTGTTGCAGATCACAGAAACGGGCAACACTTCATCATCCCACAGATGGCAGACAGGTAGTAACTATATTTTTTATATCATAGTAGATAATTATTTTTATATCTCAGATCTTTCAATATACAAGAAAAAAAGGGATATTACCACTTCCAAAAGGCTCCTGGCAGCCAGTCACGTCATTAGTTTTACTTTTACCTGGTACACAGGCAATGTTCTAGACTATCAAAAAAATAATTGCAATCATATTTTTCCTGTGCTGCTTTCATTTGATGGATAAGAAATAAGTAAGTACTTTATTTTTTATTATGGTGTGTGTCTTTGTGTGTAATTCTGTCTTCCAAAAAGATAATCTGTTTGAATTTTTCATTTAAAGTAGCCTGGATCTGTCGGAGTTTGCAAAAGCTGCTAAGAAAAAGCTTCAGTCGGTGAGATGTTTTTATTGTGTCTAATGGTCCAAAGCGTCTTCACATGTGTTCAGTTACTGTTCACTCGTTTGAAAAGTGAACTAGAAATTCTGCCTCTTTTGTTTCAGCTAAGTAACCACCAGTTTGAAGAACTTGCCATGGATGTTTATGATGAAGTTGACAGAAGAGAAACAGATGCAGGTGAAAATTTAAGATTTGTTAAAAAATGGTATATGTATGACACTATTAAAACCTGCATATTGATTTCTGTCTTATATATTCCATATGTATCTTCTGTTATATTTTTCCAGTGTGGTTGGCAACTCAGAACCACAGCACACTTGTAACAGACACCACAGTTGTGCCTTTTCTGCCTGTCAATCCAGAGTACTCATCTACCAGAAACCAGGCAAGTGATTTTAACACCTAGTTAAACTTCTTGGTGTGAATACTGGACTTAACAGAGCTGCCATATTCTGACCTTTTTGTGTTTGTGTTTGTGTTTTGTTTTTTTTTTTGTGTTTGTTTTCTCAGGGTCGTCAAAAGTTGGCGAGGTTTAGTGCTCATGAATTTGCCACCTTGGTCATTGATATTCTAACTGACGCTAAACGACGGCAGTGGGGTAATTCCTGTGAAAGTCCCAAAGGTATAATATGACCTTAAAGGTACAATAACACCCTTTTTAAATGTTAATACTGTAGTAAATGTGTTCCTTAAAATAAACATAGTAGATGAGGAACACAGATGAAGCGGTGAAGAAAGTTTAAATATATTTATAGTTTAAATAATTAGTTGCAAATAAGATGCAGAAATTCATCATTGAATTTTGCATAAATAAGTCGCCCATGGGAGCTCAGTTATAATGCATTCTAAAACATTTGTACTAACATTTGTGCAGAAATGCAGCCAAACAGATTGTGCTGTGGGGCTTTAATAATGAAAACTCCTTCAGTCTGTAAATTATAGCAAACCACATTACAGCCTTTCTTCTACCTTGTGCAAACTAAAGGAAGATTGTAATGGCTAATAGAGACGAGCAAGTCCTGACTTTTTGATACACCTACTGAAAAAAGGGTGTGTTCCTTAGCTATTTGATTTATACAACTGCCTGTAGCCAGCAAGGCTTGTTTGATCTTTAATGCTTTGATCTGCTGGTCTACCATCAGACAATGTGGAGCTGATCCTTCAGGGAATAGACAGTCATCAGAACAGTGAGAGCCAGGACAACGACCAGCCGGATTACGACAGTGTGGCATCAGATGAAGATCCAGTGCAAGAGGCCTCCTGTGGGGACAGCTGCAATGACAGAAGGACCAAGGTTAATGTCTTTTTCTTTTTTGGAACCTTCTACCATCAAGATCTCTAAGTATAATCTCTCTTTTTTAAAGACCATCAAATAAAATCTTTACCATGCAACATGTTCTGCTGCAGAGCTCAGAGTCATCTGACCTCTCTGATGGACCAATCACAGTGCAGGAATTTATGGAGGTGAAGAGCGCCCTCACCGCATCAGAAGCCAAAATACAACAGCTGCTTAAAGTCAACTGTCACCTTAGTGAGGAGCTGCGCTTGATGCAGGGCAAGGTTAGTAAATTCACATGTATGTGATTAATAAAAGTGAGAATAGTGGTACAGATCGTTTACAGGAATTTGTTCTAACTCAGTATGGCCTTGTAGTTTCACTTCAGTTGCTTTTATTGGATGGCAGCACACATTAATATGTTATGTTACATATTTAGAGCTCATTTTCTACCACGTTTCTGACATCTTCATCCAATCTGACTTTTGCTATGATGGTAAGACAAATTCTTTACTGTAACATACAAACATACTCTACTCTTATTAGGTACAATTTAGTGAAAATGGTACTCTGCATTTAATCCATCACTGAAGAGCAGTGAGCAGCCACTGCAAGGCCCCAAGGACCAACTCCATTTTAGGGTACTGACATGAGAATTAACCTTTACTGTATATATATAGTTTTGAAGGCAAGGGAAACCAGAGCACCCATGAAAACCCACACAAGCACAGTATGAAAACTCAGTTTTCACACATTCTGTCTGACACTTGCTGTGTTGGTAGCCTTTCTTTCCTCTTGACTCTAAAACTCAGATGGTGTTAAAACTTGCAAGCCTGCAAGCAAAACCCGATCCTCCTCTCAGTTACCAGAAGCATTTTTCTTAATTTAATTTCTTCTGCAGACATTGGTCATACATGTTTAAGCCATGTCTGTTTAGATGTCAGACATAGCTTCTTTAAAATTATACTGTATATGAATTATGCAGTAAATAAATTTTTATTTGCAGGGAAGACCAGATTTTGACAAATATGGATGAAAACACTGTAGAGTTGTGTAGCCATAACTCAGTACTTAAAAAAGCAGTCAGAAGAGAAAATGGCTACTGTTTCTAGGTTTGCCAAATTCCTGTGGTAATAATTAACAATCACCAGACTTCTTCTGCTCTGCTGTTTAGCAAAACAGCTAAACTTGATCTTTAATTTCATTGAGCAACCCTGTGTTGCAGCATAAGTACACTACCTTGTATGTTATGGTTCTTTGTGGTTTAAAACAGACAAATGATTCACTGTATCCCAAGTCAGACGGCGAAATAACCAAGTGCTAATCAACAAATGCTAACCACAGAGGGCATTTTGATCTACCTGAACCATCAAACAACAGCCACCATCAGTCAATATCCACCTATATTTTGCAATGAAAGGAATTTGTGTGTGAGTGAATCACCAGAGTTATCAGCTCTGTGTTCACCATAACAAAAAAGTTAGAATGTTAGATCACTGTCACTGGCATGTAGCAACATTAGCAACAGTTGACCAATCTATATATTTATAGATCCAGGCCTATCAGGCCACTCACTTCCTATTTCTTAGTAATACAGAAAAGTCCCACATAGCCCCAGTGCTATTTAAACATGCATGTTAACAGTTTAACCTGCTTTCATTTAACATCTCTGCCAGCACTCTAGAGATTCAAAAACCAAAATGTCAGTGGAATACAATTTGACCTTTCAATACAAAGATTTGATTACTCATTTCTTTTTTCAATTCAGTGACAACCTTTAACTTGTACATCTGCCAAAAAAATGTCTCACACCCACTTTTTTTTGTCTGTGATGTGAAAGCGTCAGATTTCCCCACAATGAAAGAAAGTAAAAGCGTGGGTCCAAGTCATAGTTCAGTTTTGAAACCAACCCCAGAGTGGAATATCTCCATTGCTGGACTGCTGACAGTGCTGTCAGCCTAAAATGTCAGTGTATGGAAGAATCCATCTTTGCTTACTCACAGTTAGTTTTGTAGTTTTGTCAAGTTGGGCTTTTGACAGCTGCTTCTTGTATGTTTTTATGACTTAAACTAAACATTACTTAACAGCATGTAGCAAGAAGCTTGGCTAACTTAACGCAGTGTGATACCTGAAATCAGATGTGTGGTGACGTAGGAAGTGATGCATAACTTCCATCAAAACACAGTTTGTGGTTATTTTAAGGATCGGTTTGTAAAGGATATAGCCTCCCGTGCTGTTCTCCTGCATCAGTCTGTGTGTAATGATGCAGCTGAAAAACCAAGTGTAAAGATTCAACTAAAGATGTGAGTTGGCTTTGGGTCTTCTTGGCTGAAGATTCCAATCATTTTTGGAGGTCAGCTCTTTACCACTTCAGTGCTTGGTGACACTTGAGAAAACTCCTCTTTTTCCCCATTCTTAATATGTATTTGTTAGAACATATTTCTCCTATGTGATGATATATTTACACCTTTTTAGCATTTGGCAGTCAGATTTCACTCAGTCTTGAATATTTCTTGAGTTTACTTTTATGATCCCTAATACCTGTTTCTATTTGCCTGTCCTTGTTTGCTGACACTGTCGGCATCTCATGGATATTCCACATTTGATACACATATTCCACATACTTAGAATTTTTTTTTCTGTAGATAGAGACAAGAAGTTTTGTCACCCACACTCCCGTTGTGGGGGATGGCATCATTTCACTCAGTTTTCTTATATGCCTTAAAGTTCGGTACAGCCCACCTTTATTCTCTCTTTAGTTGGCAAAGATACAGTGTTGATACAGTGTGATGCCTCCTCCTGCTGGTTTATTTACTCCTCAACCATATTCTTTTATTTTCTGGCATAAGTGGAGATTCAAGTTCCCCCTCCTCCTCATTCTTGCATTCGCCAAAAGCTCACTTGCTGACACAGTATAACTCACACCACATTTTCTAACATATAACTTTTAATTTTGATTTTAATATAAATATTTAGTATATTGTTGTATTTAGACACATTAACTAAACTTAACTGTAGGCAACATTGCTGTTGACCGTAGCCTGGTAGCACTTACTGACTGGTAGTACTATGTCTCCACCATCAACACTTGAAAGATTCTGTTCTTAGTCTTAAATCCAAAGGTAATTTACCATATTTTACATAAAAAAATGGACACTTA
>JAPZDY010000011.1:11775168-11826169 GCA_029783645.1 Ctenochaetus hawaiiensis
CACTTAACTGTTAGACAGAAAGCTGAACCAGCACTGTTTCCCATCACTTTTTTCAGTGTCTAAGAAATGTTGATGTAAATAAGGGCAACCAGTTTTGCAGCCTTTTCTCAAGGGGTCACACTTGAGGAGTTGTTATCAACGTGCAGTGTTAGCATTTCATTTGTCATAGAGACAATCCCCTTATTGTGAGAAAAGCTTTGGAGAGAGACCAAATAACAAAAGAGGTGACGATGGACATCAACATTGAGGAACTGCTTTTCTCCTGGGGGCTTAGTGGTATTCTGCTCTATTATTGATGTCTGGCTGGGCTTTTGTAAGGAGATCATCCCCCAGCTACAGTTGAATTGAAGGTTGTTTTTGTTCTCTTCAGCTCAACTCCCTGCAGACTGAAAACACAACACTGCGATGGCAGACCCCCAGCGCACAACAACACCTCCAGGGGCCCTTTGGTCGACACCCACCCCGAGGAGGCCGGGCCATGTCCATGTATGAGACGGGCTCCAGTCCAAGGCAGTACCCCCACCGAGTCGAAACGGCCCGGCACGAGGACGGGGTCGTTTTACAACCCTTCCCAACCAACGTAAGCACAGAGCCACTAATGTTCCTGCTGGACTGTCGTCACAGTACAAAATCATGATGCCTGGCTTGGGGCTGGTGATGGGTTTTTCATTCATTCAGTCATTCAGTCATTCATTCATTGCATCTCAGTTTGAGTATGCTCAACCTGGTTTGACCCCTTTCTAGATTGGGAGGGGTCCTTTGGGGACGGCATCTTCCTCCCTCCCTACATTCCCCTCTTCCCTGTCCTGGTCGTGGGATGAGAGATCTCGAAGGGTTAAGTACTGAAGTTCCCCTCAGATCAGAGGCAACCTCAAGGGGGCAGTGAAAACTGCCCCCCACTTCTTGACCCCACAGTCTTCTCTATCCTGACCTGTGTCTTTTGAACTGCTTTTCAGTCAGTATGGCCTGCCTGCATGCATGCACCACAGCATCTCTGCTTCAGTTCAGATATCTAAACAACTCCAGCTTTTTACCCACAGAGAACCTGTAAAACCAGAGCTGCTTTGGCTCAAAACAACATCAGAGGTGATGATGAGACGTGCCACAGAAAGCTGTTGAAATGATCAGACAGCAGAGTCCAATATCAGTGAAATATTGAAAAAAGGGCTCATTACAGAATGTGCTTTTTTTCTCCCGGGTGCTGATAAGTGCACCCACAGATTACATCAGCATCTACTAATCGCATTCACTGCAGTTTGTGCACTGTTGCACCGCAACAATCTTATTGTATATTTCCTGTCTTTTTCTCTTCATCTGCTTTAAAACTAAATGATGATTCTGTGAATGAGATTGATATCAGAAATGCATGATTCTGATTTATATGTGCCCCTTGTTGCTCTGGTAATATGTTTGTGCTAATCATATATAATACATTCTGTATTTGATTGATTTTAATTTATTGATTCGTCTGTAGGGCTGTAGCCTGGAGGGACAGAGTATCATGCTGGAGAATGATTACAACACCACACCCAACCACTCTGAACTGGAAGAGACTGGGTAAGAACTTTTGTGTTAACTCAATACCCATCTATGTAGAAAGACACAGACTTATTTTTTTTCTGTAAAACCTGCTAACTTAAACTTTTGTTGTACACAAACTCTTGAAAGTTATTCGTTGTTATTAAGTTAAGAGATGCTTCAGTTTAAATATAATTAAGAAGTAGCAAAGAGGTTAAGGAGGAAATGTCAGGAAAAGACTTTTAAGTGAAATGAAGGGGAAGGTTGTTTTCTTAATTTCTAGGGCTGCAGATGATGACATCATTGTTGCAGAACCTTACAAAGTTAATGGTCACACGAAGAAAGATGAGAAAACTGTACTAATATTGGTGTTGACATATTTTTTGGAAACCATCCAGAACTAAGTTAATATATAAGGACTTTCATCTTCTCAACCTAAGCTCACATTAACATATGCAGGAGCAAGGAGCCATGTAATGTCACCTACCTCTTGTTGCCATTTACTTCCATCTTTTTGCTGATTTTTGTCTACTGGTTGTTTGTTGAGTAGTTATGAGTTGATTGATCTAGTTTTCAACTGAATATAGAATACAAAAAGCATCTGTAAAGTCATATCTCTTTGTACAATGTAGAAGCTGTTTTGGATTTTTTTTTTCATCATGGTTCACCCCTTTCATCCATGTTTTGGTTCACATAAAACCTCCCAGGCACTGAATTACAAGGCCAAGTCTTAAATTCTGCTGCATTGTTTTAAGTTAAATTACAAGCCAGACTACATTTGTTTTTCTTTAGGGAATGAAATTTCACTCAATCCACAGTTAGTGTACCATAAACCAGAAAAATTTTGCTTTTTGTGGACTAGAACAGCACCTATAATTTTTAAATGAGTAAGGCAGGAAAAGGCAAGTTTATTTATCCAGCACTGTTCAGTCACAAGGCACACAAGTGTTTTACAGGGGTATAAAAATACAATAAAATGAGACATTAAGAAAAACATTAAGTTGCATGTAAAGGATAATAAAAAAGATAAAATTTACAACCTGCTTTTTCATGAGCTGCAATGAAATGTGCAGTAAGTTTTTTTTTTTTCCTTTGTAGCAGCCCTCTTCCAGCCTCCGATGCAGTGGAGCAGGGGGAGGAGGGCGAGGAAGATGCCACCCTGCCGTGCACAGAGGATGTCATCTGTAAGACAGAGCAGATCACCAAGAACATACAGGAACTCCTGAGAGCTGCCCAGGAGACCAAACATGAAAGGTAGTTCATGATTACTACATCTGGTAATGCTATTGTAAACAGTGAAGAATAAATCAAATTTTATTTCTGAAAGATCGAATATAGAAAAGTCTTGTGATAATTCATACGTAAAATCTTCTGATTATGTGATTTATTGTAAACCACAGCTTATACTTTGTCAGGACATAATATTTAAACCACAGCTGTACTTTCTGTCATTCTGCTCATCTTTTTGAGGGTAAATGCTGTTTCACCCTCAGTTTCTGCTGCTTCTAGGTCAGTGGTTTTTCAGTATTTTACCTCAGGGCCCAGGACCCTGCTGGTTTTCATTCATCCATAGCCAGCTAACCAGTGACTGATTTACAGCGGAGATGCAAGGCAAATGCAGTGGTATAATAAATCAGCAGCACTCTGGTCTCAAAGACTAACTGTCTTAAAATGTGTCTGATAGGAAACAAACACCATGTGACCACTTATTCTCCAGTGACCTGCTAAATCCACAGAGAGTTAGTTTGGTCAATGTGGTTTCCTGTATGTGCTATTTGTGAATTTCCTGTTGTTTGTAAATTTGTAAAAATGTACTTAATTTTCAGGTTCATTAAATCATGATTATGATTAGACATTGACTATTTTACTTCGGCCAGGTTTTCTCCCATTAAAATATTTTGGAATTAAAAGTCTACTTAACAATGAAATGCTAAATGTGGAAAATCATGCCTTTATTTTTTTGTTTAACTTAGTTAGAAATATTGTAGCTTATTTGGCACAGTATGCTTGTTGGCTTGACTGATCAAAAAATATTACAGTATCAATATTACGTTACCTAGCAAGGTATCATTGGTCTAACTTAGGCTATTACTGCTTATTTTTTGTCTTCCTCTGTTAGGTTATTGGTCCCAGTTTTGTTTCAGTCTAAGTCACAGTGTTTACGTATTTATCATTTTGTCTGCTGTCACTGAAATTAATGCTGTTTATTTTGAAGCCTCAACGGCTGCTCTGTCTGCTTATACAATGTTTTGTTTGCTGATCTTTTGCAGTTTTGTGACATATTCACCCAAGCTAGTTATTTCTTGGTTCTTCTGGAAAGGTGCAACACTTTTAGCATATGTTTCATTACATAATGAAGCACAGTACACAGTGTTTCAGGCAGATTAATGGTCAAGTTTGACATGCAGTGTTAGTTCCAATGTTTAAACAGCAGTAATATTTGTACATAGGTTTGTTTTCTTTACCAGAGCTGCTAGATTAAACAGTGTCATGTGAGGTTTGTGAGGTGGCAGTCATGCAACTTTGTCTGCAAGCAAAAAGTGTCTACTTAAGAGCAAACCAGCTGAATTTCAGATTTCAACTTTAAATAATTGTGCATGTTGCTCATATTTAGTTTAATAATAGAAATGTTTGATAGCTGTTTATCACTCATTCAACCTGTTGCTCTCTTGCAGCTTCCTGCCCTGCTCAGAGAAGATCTGCATGGCTGTGACAGAGATGGCTGCCCTGTTTCCCAAGGTGAGAGGATCTCCATTGACAGTTTGCTGTCCCTCCCCCAAGCAATTAAGGGATTTGTTGTTTGTTTGAAAGCAGTTAAAGGGAATCTAAACTGACTTGTTTATATTGGGTAGGCCCCGTTGATTGCATTACATTGTTTTATGTTTACCATTTATTGGATTACTTTGTTTTATGTTTCCTCGTACACACAGTTTACTGACCGCAATGAGGGTTATTTATAAGTGTTGTCGTGTCAGTCCCTTATCAAGGCTTCATCATCCCTCCTTTCCCTCACAGAGGCCATCCTCGGAGACTGTGCGAGGGTCTCTCTGCCTGCTCACCTCCAGTGCCAGCCGGCTCCATGGAGAGTGCCAGAAAGCAGCGGAGCACAACCCCTGCCCGTCGGACATCCAGCTGGTCACTCAGCAGGTCATCCAGTGCGCCTATGACATTGCCAAAGCTGCCAAGCAACTTGTCACTGTGACAACCAAAGAAAACAACAACTAGCCAAAACCCAAAGACATTCCTGACACACTCAAAATAAAGTTTATCAACGACCAGGCTAATTCCATCAGTGTTATAACACCGTTTGTGTTTCGTTTCCCCATGTTAATCAGTGTAAGCATTCACATACATTCTTTGAAGTGGGGAATTTCTTTTTTTTTAAAACAAAAGATGCGCCATGCAAAATATTGGTAAAACAAAACATTTATTTATTTTGTTGTTTTTTTGTGTCATGATACTACAGAGTAAACAAACATCTCTAAAGATATAGGAAAACATCTGTTACTATTCTTTACCTCACAAAGAAAGAACAGTTTATTCCACACAGTTTCCAAAAAGTGCAATGTTGTGTATATATGAAACAATTTAAACCACAAACAGTTGAGCCTTCCATATTGCACTTTTCTCCGTAGAGGTCATAGTCCTTGAGGTCAGGTGTCAGGCAGGGCTGAGCTGCCAAAGAGGACAAAAAGTCTGCAGACACCTCGCATCAGGGATCACAATAGATGAACCTTAATCTACAACCTTGATTCCAGAAAAAATAGCTAGATTTTGTGAAACATAAATGAAAACAGAATGCAGTTGTGATCATTTCAGTTTGCCATCAAACTGACAGTTTTACAAATTGTTTCTGAGCCTGTGTAGTAATATAATCGTGTTTCACATAGAGTTTGACCTCCTCCCATCCTTGCTTGTGAGCAGCTGAGCCTTTCGAGGATGACCCTTTAGTACCTAATCATGATGCTGTCATGTGTTGCCTATGAACCTGTTTACCTGTGGAATGTTTTTGACAAAAATCATTTAAGTTTATAAGTTACAACTTTTTATGTGTTGTCTTTATACTGTTTTTGAAAATATGTCAGAGTCATTTAGTAAAGTATCACATTCTGTTATTACTACAGTGTCCCAACTTTTCCTGGAATCAGGGTTGTAGATCAGTTTACTTTCCTTTTACCCTTTTTTTTTTTTAGTGCATTGACAGTGTTTTCATCTTGAATCGTTTGTGATGCCACTTGCTTAGGAGTTAAAATGTTTGTTTAGTAAGCAAACTGTGATTTATATATATATATAAAAAAGAAAAGCTTCAGTGCAAACGAGCACCATGTAACGCCAGCAGTACCAAGAGTGTGCAAACTTTCATTCCATCCAGCAGCTCCAGCAGCAGATTTCACTGTTCAGTCCATCCACTCTGGTTGAAGATGTGTTTAAAAGTAAAGTATCAGTAGTTTTTGGAGTTATAATGTTACAGCCATACTTCTGATGATGTGTGTGTGCGTGTGTGTGTGTGTGTGAGAGAGCATGAAATGGCCTCAATGGCCGGTGTGAAATCCATTTTGAATCAATTTTAATAGCGTTATGCAAATATATAAGATGTATGTATCCATGTAATTCTTTATCAAAATAATCCAAATGCTATTCTATTTATAAACTGTATGTCATACCTCTAAGAAAATATCAATGTTTATTTTCATAAGCTTTTGTTTAACATGATGCTCCTCACAGACTAACGTTTTTGTTCTGAGGTTTGGGACGTCTCAGCTGGCAGTAAGTTAGAGGCAACTTGTGATCTTTGTTTATTTTGGTGTGGTGCTGTAAATCCAGTGTGTTAGATGCTGCCTGTGGTCAAATACGTACAGCTACAGTTTACAATCACTGATAAAGTAAATGTGCCCTCAGAGTTAGAGTACCTGTTGTAGAACTTGGGTCTAATATGTCACTTATTATTGTAAGCCAAGTTTCAACCAGGGGTGGAAAAAGAACTTGAAAAACCTGCACAGATTATTCAGTGCTACTCAAGTAAAGTAATAAACCTTTGTTGGATTTTTCTTCTTTTGACAGCAAGTACAAAGCATCTCTTTTGCAGACAGGAGACTGGTTTCATTTCAACCGAAAACATTTTAATATGAAAACCTCTTATTTAGTGATAATTTTGAAGTGGACAATGTCTTTTCAAGCTGTCTTAGGGGAGAATTTTCTCAGTTTGTTTAATTTTTCATACTCATATTTCGTTTAACAGTAGCTCTAGTGGAGAATAGTCAACACGTGTGTTGTACTGTCACATGTATCTCAATTATTGACCACTATAAAACCACTGAGCGTAATGAATTGAGCAATGGTGCATATTTTTGCTTATGCATTCAACTTTTCATTTGTTAGAGGAAGAATGTATTATTTTTCTCATTTGAAAAGTTACATGAGGTCACCTCATAACTTTATTTCAAACCAAATATATAATTGGGCTGTAAGAGCATTGCATAAACAAACCTAATTAGGTCACCTGCAGTACTATTTTAAATTCAAAAAATTAAGTAAGAATACAGATTTTAGGATTTTGGGCTGCTTAAAAAGTGCACAAAAAATTAACTACATGAATAAAAGTAAAAATACCTTCTTTTTTCACCCCTGATTGGTATTAAATCCCCTGTAACCTATAGCCTACTCGTTCCACTGCCTCTGTGGTTGAAAACACTCCCTGCCTTAGGTATAATAAAGCATAATCTATACCTCAACTAGCCCATTGTCATGTTTTTCTGTGTGTATGTGTGTGTATCTGCTTTCAACACGCCCATGTATTATTTCCCACCTGTTGGAGAGAAGGACGAAAGTGATAGGGGCCGCTGGCTGCTTCCCCTCCCATCTGATAAGACACTGAGTTCCGGGTTCTTTTCCAGCCGCGAGCTGCTGCTCACAACCGCCGCCTCTTGAAACACGGCGCTTCACACGGCGGGACTATGTCTCTTTTACTTGATAACCAATTCAAAGAACTTCCCCCGGACAAGTCGGTGGACACAAAGTTGTTCCTGGAGTCCGTGTCGCACCTCCCTGCGTTTTTCGGTGAGTGTTACCTGCACCTGAACTCGAGAAAACACACACTGAAGATGTTGCTGTGTGAGACGCTGTCGGCGCGGGCGCTGTCGCTGTCGCTGTCACGGTTCATACTTGGCTGAGTTGATCCTCATGACATGTTGGTTCAAAAGACTTGTCACTTGTCTGAAAGCAGAACGTGGTTATTTCACATAATAATGGTAGAAGTGGAGCTGCCGGGTCACGTTGGGGCTCTAAACCAGCTGCGGCCATACAGCCTATAGAGAAACTCTTTGTTTACTCATTGAACAGTGCGCACATTGACCTCGTTGTGCCTTAACTGCGCATTCACTGCATTTTTTTTGCTTCCCTCTGTGTTTGTACCTAATGGCTGGTTTGTATTCATCCTCCCCAGCTGAGCTGAGGACATGTGTGATGATGAAGTCATTCATATTTTATTGCTTTCCTCTCAAATATCTCTTTTCTCTGTCAGACTGCTTGGGATCATCAGTATTCTCAGTCAT
The DNA here is from genome assembly GCA_029783645.1 of Ctenochaetus hawaiiensis. Taxonomy (NCBI): domain Eukaryota; kingdom Metazoa; phylum Chordata; class Actinopteri; order Acanthuriformes; family Acanthuridae; genus Ctenochaetus; species Ctenochaetus hawaiiensis. The sequence goes on from JAPZDY010000011.1 coordinate 11,783,238, forward strand.
CAAATCAGACATTAATGGCAATATAACGGTAGGAAACAGATCTGTCTGTGTGCAATGTTATGCCTTTGATAATGCATTGGTGTGTTTTCATAGCACTGTGAGGAATTTAATCATGAATGGAATCTTAATGGTGAAGCTCTTACATGCAACCTTAACCCAAATGTGCATTTTTCAGAAAATTAGAGCAGTATATCTCAAGGATCCTGCCAAGTATGTCACTCTGCAGGACATTTTGGAGGCAGAGCGAGAAGCCCATAAAGCAGAATGGCCTAAAGTTGGAGCAACATTAGCTCTGATGTGGCTGAAAAGGTGAGAGCCACCTGATGTTATGTCATACCAAACTTTTAAGCTGCTGAACAGGTAGACGGACAGGCTCACTTTCTTTTTATTTTTTAATTCTGGTGTTCTCCTGCAGAGGTCTCCGTTTCATACAGATCCTCCTGCAGAGTTTGGCAGATGGAGAGAGGGATGAGAACAACCCCAACCTGATTCGGGTTAATATTATCAAAGCCTATGAGCAGGCGCTGAAGAAATACCACGGCTGGGTGGTTCAAAAGATTTTTAGCGTAAGGAAAATGTCCTTTTGCTGTTATTTTTTAATAATTAACTGGGACTCCAAAAGCAGAAGTGGACAAAACCTGACCACACTGGCATATTAACCCATTTAATGCTGTAGTTTGTGTTGGTGTGTTAATATAATACATTGTATAAGGTTTTTGTCAAGCAACGCCATATTTTTTGCCATTATGATCTTGGATCCATACCATGTATTTATTTACATATGAGCCTATGTATTTTAGCACAGTGAACTCCTAGTTAGCCCACTTCTACCTGAGGATAAATGAAGATTTTTGTGTTTTTTGCTCACTGCAGGCAGTGTTGATTGCAGCTCCCTACAGATCAAACTTCCTCAAGGCCCTGTCAAAAGGAGAGGAAGTGAAAGAGGAGGACTGTCTGGCAAACGTTCGTCAGTTCCTGGTTAATTACACTAGCACTGTGGATGCCATCTACGAGATGTACACAAGTCTGAATGCAGAGCTGGACTACACGGTTTGATGCCACATGACCCGGCTGGGCTGAATGAGCAGGAGCAGAAATGTTCCTGTCATACCTCTCTGACAAGTCCAGCTTTTAATGGATTTTAATAAGGTTCTTTTTTATTTTTCTTTCAGTGTGGTATTTATTAATTTGATGATACCTTACTAAATATTAACACTGTATGTTTGGTCTTAAAATTATGCCTTAAATTTTAACTCAACATTATAGCAAAAGTTATATTTTTCTTCTTGCACATGGTTTCAAGTAATTGCAAGATTGTTGTTGTTGTAACCGTGCAGCTCTCAGTCTCATGCGCCAGTTTATGTTGTTGTGTGGTTTGCTGCTAAATGACATTACCATGTGGCTTTCACCTGTCCCACATGGAGACTAATGCAGGACTGTAAACACTGTTCACACAGGCAACCCTTTTTGTTAGAACCTCACATTCCCACATACTTGGCCTCCTCAGCCCTGGAGTTACTCACCTCCACTGCTAGTCAGCAGCCTTGGTTGTAATTTTAAACTATAAAAACTCACTTCAGTTGTGTATCCATAAGTGGATTCTTCTTAGTGCCTTGGTGTTATTTGCTGATCCTGCAATATATAGTAAAATGTCTCAGAATGAATTTGCCTTTTGATTTTAACTACCTACAAAACAAAAGTTTAGCGGAGCCAGAACTGACTATTTTGTTTTTTTTTTTTAATAGTTAGGGCTGTGTGGGGTTTGTGTGTCTGTTTTTAATATGAAATCACAGTCAATTTATGTGTGTTCTGTTTTTATCTCAACCTACCTAACTTTTACACAAAAGTAATAATGTCAAACGACATTTCTCACTTCAGGTTAAAGCACTTCATATGCACATTTATTAGTGACTTATTGACTGAATTTACATTGTCTGTATGGATACTTACAGATTACAGATAGGCTGTTTCTGGGTTAGTTACTATGATCAACTTTGTTCTTATTACAAGATTTTAATGTATAAATAAAACTAAGTGTTTAACTAAATTGAATGACTAACCAATAAAAATCAACTTGCAGTTCATGAATTTAAGCTCTAGGTGGTGGTATTTACTTTTTTTTTTCTCCCTTAATCATATTTATGGTGCAGCCTCTGCTTGAAATATTTGATAATACTGTATGCCTAGTGATCAAAATCATACACTACGTGCAGTTTAGATTCAGTTCCAGCTTTTAAAATATTAACTTTAAAAAACAGATCATGTTTATAAATTTGCAAGAGGAAGTTGGTGCCTTTTTGAATCTCTTTTGGTGCACTGGGGTTGATTTGCTCACAACAAAAAAGCACATTTTTAAGGCCCATTGCCGAAAATAATGTGAATACAACAGATGTTAAACATGATATTTTTTGAAACATCTGCAGTAAATCTGTGGAGCAGAGAGGGGGTCTCTCTTCTTCATGTCTCCTAATCCCTCAGATCAACCAGCCTCTTCCTGTGCCCAGTCTTACTTATCTGAAGTGTGTCCCAGAGGCTGGAGTGGCTCTGGTTCCTCCCCCAGAGGAGCAGAGCCTTGGCTAATCGTCTCTGAGCAAGAATAAGGGGAGCATGTCTGTAATCCTGTAGGTTTATCAGCAGAGAGGCCTGGCCTGTCCTCACTGATAGATATGATGGAAGAGCTCCAAGCGGAGCCAGGACACAATGGGCTACAGACAGAAAATCATTTTGAACAATGCCTCAATGACAAAGCCACTGACCTTTAACTCTGAAATATTTCTTATCTGCAATGAGGTAATCAATTGAATATTGCAGTTTTATTCCCAAAGGTGCATCTAATGCCATTATTCACACCATCTGGGTTATTTGTTTTGTAATAGACTACTTAGAATGGATGTGCATTTTATGTCTATGGTGACCTAAACTGCATTACTGCTATAGCATCCAATTTAGGAGGACAAATGATGCAAAATAAGAGGCGCAGTCAGGGACAGCACCATCCAAGATTAGCAATTCAGTAGCTGGGTAATGGCAAGCCCATTTCTGCATAATGTGAACAGTGATATTATTGTGGATTTATCTTAAGACAGCATGTATTTTTCATACACAAATGTAATATAAGAGAAGGGGAAGGCCTGTATGTTTTTATTTACATATATGTAATTTAAAGTATTCAATGGCTTCTGCCTCAAGCTTTAGTCATCCATCTAGACTAACATTATTCACTATGAAAACAAAATTAGCACATTAAACTTGCATCATTTTTAGAGGAACCATCCCAATATATTTAGGTTTGGCTTGCATCATATAAGCCTTCGGTGCAAAGATAGATTTTAATAAAATGAGATCTATGACTGAAAAAAACAGACTTGCATGTTGAATCCCCTTGCAATAAAGCAGAAAAATGTCTCATCTTTCCACAACTACTTTATCATTCATGAATATAATAAAACCGTCTTCTCAGCAGCACGTCTGGCAGATAATAACTAATGATACGTAATAAAACAAACTGTTTGCTGGGTTTAGAAAATTTCATTTACTTGACAATCCTTATTAAGAAGAGGCAAAAAAAGGGTGAGGGATTAGGTCATACATTGCAAAATGTAGTTATTTCAACAACATACTTCATGGAGAGCGCTCACATGTTCATATATAATAATTGCACTTTATAATTATAGAGACAGTTTGCCATATAACTCAACAGGCTGACATAAATAAATAGTATCACAGAACCAGTGCAGACACACAAAGAACTACTCAGTCATTCATCTCTCACCATCAGAGATAATATAGCCCTACAGAGAAGATATTGTAAATGATTCAGGTGGCACTCCATTATACCCAGGTGTTGTGTAACCAGTGTCACAACCCTCCAGAGAAAAAAAAAAAACACATCTCATTCAAAGAAAACATCCAAACAACCTCTTAGATTTAAAAATGCTAACAAAAATACAACAGGAGGGCACATCTCGCTTGGCCTGAATTGCCACAGTGTTGATTTGGATATGCAGCAGTCCGAAAAAACATTGTGCTGAGCATGACTACATTAAATCAATTAAGATAGTGAATAACAAAAACTTCAATGTCTGCACAACAACAACAAAAATATTCACATTTGGATGCAAATTCACAAAATGTTTCCCAATACAGCGGCCAGGATGTTTGCATCATCTAGCAGAAGCTGCGTGTGTCACTGAAAAGTGGAGGAAACCAAAATCCACAACAAAGCAGCAGACGACCAAAAGTTCAGTTAATGATGAAGGAATGTTTCCTCTGAAATAAGAAGCCATTTTATGGAAAAAATATACAATATATTCACAAAAAGGGTCACCAACAATCCGTCCCAGATTCAAGTTAATGTTTTCAGAAGGTCTAATGATTATTTCGGTTCAGTAAGTTTCCACTTTAGTAAAGGCCTATAGAGGAAATAGCCTGCAAAATATACAGTTCATGTTCAAACGGCAATGGAAAATTCTGATTAGGTGCTCAGCATCTGTATTAAATGAGAAACAGCTGGCATATCTGATGGCCATTTAAGATATAAAAATAAAACATGAAAAGTTCATAAGATAAACCTGTATCTCAAGTCATGATTATCATTTATCTTTTCAGGCTTATAACACAAAGCCTTCTACAAGTACAGTCCATGCACAAACTGAAAAAGGCATGTCTCATTCTCATAGATGTCTAAAGTGGCACACTTCCATCGTCTATAAAAGGTTTGTTACTTTAGCGTCCCGTCGTGTGGGGCAGCGCCGCGTCTCATCTGTAGACAGGGAGCTGGATGTGGGTTTGCTGGTGATGCTCCAGTAGCTGAGGCATCCCCATGGCTTCATACCCACGGCCCAGCATGCGCTCTTTGATGCAGGGAGGGTGGATCTCACTGATGAGGCACTCCAGAGACTGCAGGCTGCTGCTAAGTACTGCAGTGTGGCACAGGCTAGAACTAGGCAGCCCACAACAGAGGTTTTGGTCTGTGCTGTAGGCCTGGGTATGAGGAGGGAGGGGAGGGTGGAGCTGCGGCTGGTGGTGTTGGTCGCGGTTTGGGTGGAGATGGGGATGGGAGAGCCCCAGATCTCGAGGCCTGGCTGCGCATGTACCCGTTGCCAGCACCTGAGAAGTATAACAGTCGCTGTTTGGGGTGGCAACGACGCCGTCCCAGAGGGGGGCGAAGTACTGTCCAACGGAGAACTCCCCCTGCATGGCGACGCGGCTCAGAGAGGAGCTGCTCACTCGCTCCTGCACAGGGCCAACGCTGACAGGATGTGGCCTATATGACAGCTGTGAAGAGCACCTCAAAGGGAGGCAGGTTTCAGGAGGCTGGCCAGCCTCTACTGCTCTGTGGCCCTGAGCACCGTTACTCACACTGTACACCCTCACTGCTCCCTGCTGATACGGCTGCTGCTGCTGCTGCTGCTGCTGCTGCTGCTGCTGAATATGATGCTTATGCTGCCACACTGTGTAGTCTGACTTCTCCAAGTACCCAGCTTTGGCCATGTCTGCACTCTGTGAAGGTATCACCGCCCCCGTGAATGCCAGACTGCTCTGGGGCGGCACTCCCAGGATGAAGTCTGAGTCTGTGTGTGCCACGGCAGCCACGGCCTGCAGAGAGGGGCTGGCTCGAGCCTCTCCCCCCAGCTGCAGGGCCTGGCTGTGGGGAACTCTGCTCATGTGCCTCATCAGGCTTTGAACCTCTGCCAGCTCAGACTGGGGGGCCAGGCTCTGATCTCCAGGGGCCATCCCTGCGCTAGAACAAAGTGTCTCAGTGGGAACATCGGGGGGCTTACATGAGCTTATATGATAGGCCTTATGCCCGTGTCTGACTGTGTAGCCATTGTTCAGAGGATTATTATATGGTGCCACAGAAGTCTGGGTGTTTGCATGTTTAGTCCTCCTGCCTTCTGAGTTTTTCACCACACCTTTGACCACCACAGAGGCTTTGACGATGGCCAACAAACCCTGGTAGCCTCCTGAGTACGGGTTCGAATAGGGGCTGTAGCGTTGGCCCGTGGTGTCCAAGCCGTTGACTGTTTTGTTTAGCTGTTTATGCTGTGGCACCCGGACATCAGATGGGAAGATTTTGATGGACAGTGGGCTGTTGGCTGTCTTCTGGGCAAAAGCATCCAACTCTGCGGGAGAGGGGTATCGAGAAATCATGGAGGCCTGTTTGCCTGAGAGGAAGCAGACAGAAACAAGCGATTAGTCTACAAAGAGAGAGAAAAATAAACGTTTTACCTTGTGTTTTTTTGTTGTTGTTGTTGTTGTTTTTTTACCCTCTCCATCTTAAACCAGTTTTAAGAAATAATGACAGACACCAACATGTCGTTAAACTCATTTCAGGGGCAGAAACACCCCAAGCACTGTTTGATCAGTGCTTAATGAAATTAATTCAGACTTAGTTCAACCCAAAATTAGTTTACCCTGGGAAATCAAAAGGCAGGAAGTGGCACAGCGGTGGAAAGAGGCTTTCAAATGAGATTCATTTGGTGACATTTAGCGGCTAAACCCCAGCAGGAGCAGCCAAGTGGAAGCTGATTGTTTTAAGTGTAAAAAATTTTAAATGGTGCTTTTATATTACAATTTTGTGGTTTTCTTCAAACAAAGGTAATTTATTTGAACACATCTTAGCATAAAAACTGTTAAAAATTAATAATAAGATAAAACAGTATGATTACTGATTCAACATTTTGCCTAAACACTATTATTCTTCCCAGCTGATCCTCACCTCATCTTCAGTTGTTTCTCAATAACCTTGTAATCGTTCAAGCGTCACCAGTTCCTGCCTATGAAATTTTGTTCCACTTTATGCTTTTATGAACCTGAACTGATTCTACTGTAAAGGCTTAAAGCCTAAACTGTCAAGGAAAAGTTGATGCGGATGGAAAGAGAGAAAGCACCGAGCGCCGCGGATTGAATTGTGTGCAGGAGAGCTGACGGGACAAACTAAGATTGGATTTAAACACTATTATTCAGGCAATTTCATGGCTGCTTAACTCCTAGCGACAAAAGGAAAGGTGGAAAAGGCGCCCCATTTAAAAACAATAAATCACCTGGTAGAAATTACCGCCACCTTTCAGAGTGACACTTTTATGGAATTCCTGACATAAAAAGAAAAGGCACTGAAATTAACCCAGATCAGGCTTGAAGTCAGTGGAAATCATAGCAGGCAAAAGAACAAGGTGGTAATCTGCAATAAAAAAAAAAAAAAGGCTGAAAAATAAAAACAAAACACTTCATTTCATTTTCAATAACAAAACCAATTCCAGCTATGCAGGGGAGAGCTCACTTGTTGTTGTTCCCATTTGAAATTGATTTGGGAGTTCATTTCATTTCAGGCCTACAGTGAGCTCCCGACTGTGAAAATGATTCAATCTACAAGATCCATCTCATGAAAGAAATAAATTGGGTGTTTAAAATGGAGGAAAGAGGTAAGGTGGAGTGTTCAATCCATCCAACAATCTCCCAGCGGAGCAGAAGGAACAGCGCACCATGGTGCCAGGAGCATGAATGAATTCTATAGAGAAATACAACAAAGCAAAACACTGCTTATTATGTATCACAGTGCAGCGCTGCCATAGAAAACCATGACATCTGGGATGTTGGAGAAGGTGTTTAAACTGTATACAATGTCAAGATGTGAGCTCTCTCCTCTCTGGTTTACCATAATCCTACTCATGGAGAGAGAACAGGAAAAAGCAGCTGTGATAATGATTTCTGCTCTTTGGATAAAAGCTGAATATTCAGAACCAAAAAAGAAAAGAGGAAGACATTCACATCCACCTAGAAGGAGCTCAGATGATGAGAAGAGATAACACATTTTTAGAAATATAATGAAAACTGTAATAATTCCTCACATCAACACAGACCAGTTTCGACACAACTGTACAAAACTGTAAGTAACGTTGCTATATAACCAAATACAGAGATTTTAGCAAAAGGAGCGGTTTGGTGATTAGGTAAAATATCATTGTCAAGTCCCGCTTGCTGCAATTTATTTGCCCTTCCACAAACATTTTAGACTCCTTGAACGCTAACACATCTTCACAGGGTGTCTGATATTGTTAGTCCAGAGATTACAGCCCTGTCAGAGCCACGGAGACACAACACAGCTGCACTTCCCACTGTGGCTGCCTTGATGTGGCACTATGGAAACCTCATTAGCAAATAGGCCTTCCCCACAGAATTCACATATTTATCATCTGAGACCACTACCGTGTGACATACGCACTAAAAAAAAAAAAAGGGGGGATCATTTTAGTTGATCCTGATGCGAAGTTACAGCAGAGATCGGAAACGCCATGACCAGCAATAAACTACTATAATTACAACCAGAGGCAAACGTTTCAATCTTGAGGACTTTAATGCCAATCAGTGGTTTTTAATGGCAGTAAACTGAGCGCAGTACATCATGTTTACTAGTCAGCAGTGACTTTCCCAGAGCATGTGGTTGCAGTAATAAAAGTATATCTTGAAGCTATTCTTCACCATATTTGCCTGCCTGCAAAACACACCCAAGTCAAACAGCACCGCGTGGTTCATTAATTACAATCTGCCACTATGAGAGCTGAAGGTTCCCTGTGTAGACGTCAAGAAGAAAAGAGCATACTGTGTAGAGGCTGCTACAGTCTCACCTAAACTGTTGGAGCAGCAGTGGGCCGGTGCACGTGAGTCAAAGTGATAATTGATGACATGCATAAAGTATCGCTTCCATGGTCCCCTGCAGGTGACCAGAGAGGTCGTTCACGCCCTCCAAAATCAGCTTAAGTTTGAATTGGAAAGCTATTGTGCGTGTCGCCATTTAAAAAAAAAAGCTGCTGCATTTCAAAACATGTGTATGAGCGGCTTCCAGCTCATTCTGGCCTTTTCTCCTGCAAACAAGCAAACAAACAAGTAAAAATGTACAAACGAAGCCAGCTTTTTTTCCTCTAACCTTCTTACTTGTTAGGCTACGATAATGATATTCAGTCAGCCATTTGGATCTATTAAATCTCAGGCATTTGAACTGCAGCAAAAAAAAAAACGAGCCTGTAAATTAGTAAATATTTTCACACAGCAGTTAAAAATGTCTCTGCTACAAAACAGCTGTATACTTTTAGCTTAAGAAATGTGTAATTCCTTTAATCAGCCCATGTTGCCTTAAGGAGATTATATAAATCATGTTTTTTCTCAATTAATGCTTAATTTTTAGTACATAATCAGCAAAAGAAGCAGTCTGCGTATACACACACACACACACACAATCACATTACTGAGGCCACAAGATAAATCTGTGGGGTCTTGAGATAATTAAAGAGGAAGATTTTCAGAGTTTGAGCTCTTCGGCACTATTTGACATAAAATGTAAGAAAAGAAACAGCTCACATATTTCATTATTTAACTCTATTACACATATAAATAAGAGACATTAACAACTCAATTACCATAACAATGCTTTGGATTGTCGACTGTTAAGTTCCTTGTGACATGGTTTCCTGTGTGTTTTCACTGAGAGGCTCTGCAGTCAGTCACATAACAAAATCCAGCGGTGTAAAATAAAGATGAGAAATGAAAACAAATAGGAGGCCGTTCACATGACAACGGGGAAATGGCAGCTGCGTGTTGTCAGGTAAGGAATGGCAGGGAGATAATTAGTAGTCTGACCTTAAGCACTTAATCACCCCGAACCTGCAGACTGCACGCTGTTTCACTCCTCAGCCCTGACAGAGAGCACCGGCGCAGAGGCAGACGAAAAGAAAAAAAAACAGCACAGAAAATAACATCAGCCACTTTTCGCAGGCAACCTTAGCTAAGGGCATCATGCAGTTTTAATTCTTTGACCCCTTTGCATTCCCTTCCCCCCCACACTTGCTTTTTAGACAGGCATGATTGAAGGAGGCTACGTGGGATTGAAAAGCCTGTTTGTGTTTTTCTTTGCCTCAAAAAAATCAGCTTAACAACACTCATGCTTGACGGATATACAAACCTGGATTGATAGATTTAATGGCGCTGCTAGTCAGGCTCGAATGTTTTCACGGCTGGAAGGGGGCTCCGAACATTAAACATGCTGCTCGACTGTTGCGGCACCATGCTGAGTGAAACTGGCACACTTTCACAGGAAACACCTAATCCTGATTTCCTCTTTCCATGCAGGGGACATGCATGGAAAGAAACAGCTGGGGCGGGGGGCCAATTATTAACTCTCAATCATCACTAGGCATGATTTATTATGTCTGTGTGTGTTTGTGACTTAAGACTAAGGCTGATTTTACAAATATTAGCATAAAATAATCTTGGTGGATAAAGCCCTGGGTATTTATCAAACGGTGGTGTATGTATATGTCTATGGTCTTTCATAACCCTGGTTCCACCCCCATACAATCCCACTCAATGCTTTCTGCCACTTTAAACTGGCTAATCTTTTTCCCGTGGTCACACTTGAAGCCCCCCCTCCCCAGATTACAGCGGAGACCTCATTGTTTTGGAGCAGTTTGAGTTAATCACTAATTTATGGGCAAAACAAGCCTCAGAGGCAGGGCTGAAAACAGCAGTTGGAAAAAGCTCATTGCCTTTCCAAAACCGCTGCTTCAACCATCGCATACCCAGAGGGCCCACATAAGGAAACGATTAGACTGACCACTACTCATGATTCCCACGAGATAAAACTAAAAATTCAGAAAACTAAGAAGAATTCATTGTTAATACCCACATAAATTGGCAGATCCGGCAGGGAACAAAAACCCACAGGCCTTTGATGTTATGCAAAAGAGTTACTGTGAACACTTTCCGTGAGATAACATGTTTACGCGCGTCAAATCCTCAGCAGGAACATGACACTGAAGACTGACAGCTAATAACAGAACAGCGCCTCTCGGCAGGCGTAAATACTTGTTTACCACACCAATAATCCTGATATTTAAAATACCCTGCTCTACCTTAATAACCAGGCACTGAGCTCAGCACATTCACAATGCATTTAAAAAAACCTATGTCTCTGTTACCATGACAACCTCCTCTATGCACCCAGTTGGCCCAGTAAGCCCAATCATTAGAACCATGTAATTAATTGGCCCTGACTTTATTCATCTCAGTGAGACGAGTCTCTGTGATTAGACAGCGACAACACAAAGCTGCGAGGTTTTCCCTCTCGATCCAGGCCACACATCAAAAATTAAATTACCTTGTTTATTTATTAGGCATCTGTATATTGTTATATGCAAATTATGTTTAGCTGTGATTGATTATTTCAGTCCATTTCCAACCTTCTGTCACATTTTAAACATTCGGCAGCAGATACATATAGGGAAATTTATATTATCAGCTGTGCTTTGGCAATAATGAAAGTATAGCTGATAAATAGAGCCAATAATAGGAAGTCAAGTTAAATTGAGAATATCATCACTCTCCAAGTAGTTCTACTTCTTCATCTTGGGGAAGAGGAAGAAGTCTTAAGGGTGCCAAATCAGCTGTTGGGTAAGTACAAAATCCACATTCCTGGATTCATGAACGACTACAAGAAGACAGTGCTGACTTGCAATTTTCGATAACATGAATCAGAAATACTACAAGCTATTAACTTCAACCTTTCTGCATTATCACTTACAGACTTAAACTGTTTGTGTATGTAACAAGAGCTGTGTTCCTCATCTCCTTCTACTTTAAGCCAAAAATGTATCAATCACCCCTCGTAGAACATCAGTGGGTAAAGTGGAAAAAATGGCACAGGACACGCCGACATCAGAACATATGCTCTTAAATCTCATTCACACTAACCCCTCTATTCATGACTTCATCCTCAAACACACAAAAATTAAAAATACAGACACCCATTCACCTCGTTCTCACAAGCCTCCGTCATTTCGTGCCAGTAATCTCTACATGAAGGGCGCTCACAGAACAGAGTAACCTCAGGGTTGAGCACTTAGTTATGTGTGCTTGAAGAGGCTCCGGCGAATACTCTTTTGCACCAGTGTCACTCCTCATTTGTTTCTGTGCCGCTTGGCCCAGCTTGGGCAAAGTTTCCCCTCTCAAAGCCGACCCGAGCACAGGCCGGCAGCGTGGGAAAAAGCATTTGCAGCCGTGGCTTTCAAGCGGAGATAGCGGAGGAGAGAGTAGCTCTCATTCACTCTCATCACATAATTCCAAACACTCAGAAATCTTTCACATGGGTTTGTGTGGCTGAGAGCTTTCATGTCCTGTGCCTTCCATTTATTGATAGCTAAAAATGGAAATGGCTTTCAAAAGTGCGGCAGAGACTAAAGGCGGTCCCTATTTAACTCAATCCAACAACGACTCGTTTAATAAAGAAGCCCGGGCCGCGCAGACTAAGCTCCCATCAGCAGTCTATTCCCTGCGGTTGTGCTTGAAATGTCAGGCAAGAGCTGGGGGGCTCTGCACTGTACACAGTTGCAGTACATAAATTCAAGGGGGAAGGAAAAGACCCTGCAGGTAAACAGGATGAGTAAATGCACCCCTGGTTCTGCCTGAGGCAAACTAGGCCCCTCTGTTCCAGCGTTTAGCAGACAAGTGCACCATTGATTCCCAATTAATATTTAATAGCATAAAAAAAAAGGAAAAAAGGGGGAGAAAGATGGGAGCTTAAGAGCGAGATTTATTTCCAGCATTTTAAATATAACTACAATTGGCTTCAAGTATATAAAAGGGAGAAAAAAAACACTATTCACGCTTATTGTCAATTAACCACATAGTCCCTTTCACACCACACAGGTGTTTTCACTTAGTCTGGCGGAATAGACTTCATCTCCGGATTGTCTGGGGTTTTTTTTTTTACACAGTGCACTTCACTGACATCTTCCTCTTAGGCTTGTTGCACCTGTTAGATCAAGAAAAACTTTTATGGTTCTTTTAAATGCCGTATATTGGGTTTAATGACCTCAGAAAATTCTAACTTCAACATAAGAGGAACTCTAATTATCCCAATAAGTGAGAACACCTGTGCATGTGTGCAGGTGTTAGGTAAACCTGCAGACAATTCATTACAGGGCGACTAAATCTGAGAATAATGCTGTGCCTTCTATACTCTCTATTTCTTTATGTACAATTCAATAAATATTTTATGTGAGATAAGACCTCGTATGGGGCATTTCATGATGAGTGAACAAAGGTGCCCTTTATGAGGGTGCACAAGCTCATACAAATGAACCTGCAACATGGTCAGATAAGATAATCCCAGCCACTGCCCAGCTCTGCAGACAAAGATGCACATATGTCATATAAGCTAAGCTAACATCGATAGTCAAATTGTGGCTATTCTGTCCCAGCAAAATCTGAATGTACATATTGTTACTTGTTAACATTTGCATGCTCTTGTTTCATATGAGATCACAGTCCGAGCTGCACTGTTTCATTAAACTTACAAGATGCCTGTTAGCTTCAGTAGCCATCCTTTCATAGATCCAATTAAAATGAGATCAATATATATTAGCAGAGGCTCAAATTTAAAAGGTAAACACACTACAAAACCTACTCCAAACTAAAAACACAACAATCTTTTGCAAGGACCAAATAGATTAAGATGTTTCATGGTTTTATTGACTCCAACAAACAGCTAAGACTGCAATTCACAACCAGCTGAACCATTACATTGTAGGTAGTTACAGATCTTCAATATAAAGCTTCAAACCAGACCCAACAAACAAATATAAGGCAGCAGCGAATTCTTAAGCAATCCTGAAAAGAAACAACACTAGAACAACTTCACTTGTGGTACTCTGATCTCATTATATGAATTTAGACCATCCAGGAAGAAAAACTGTAATTTTGGACCACTTTAAAAATTAATAAATGCACAGTAACTTAGATAAAAGAACCTAGGATCCAAATCTACAAACATGTCACATTCAATCAATTAACTGAAAGAAATCCAATCAGAAATGTCAGTCCAAGTTAGTCCCAAAGACCCCCACTCAACCTTTCAATGAATGCAGTGTAATCAGTCAAGATGAAGGTCAAACCACACTAACATGGAGCACTTTCTGCACAAAATGTGAACATCATTAGTAACCCTGTATGAGAGAGTTGATTAACTCTGTAATTTCAGAGTACACTTTGACCTGCACGCATTTGCACTACAGGAGCACACACTGATTAGTAGCCCAATTAACAGGCATCATCATCATCAAGGGGCCCATTATTTTAATTCAGCTAAAATCTCAGCACACTGCTAAAACCGAACATGATCTTTATGCACACAGGAGGCGGCAAGGTCAAGCTAAACATGACTGATTAAGAGGTGGTTCAGGAACATGACCAAGAGCCCTCTAGAAACCATTTTTTTCTGTTACAAACTACCTGTGTAGTACTTCCTGCCTGTTCTCTCTGGTAAAATGGCTTCACCTGGGTGACATGAACTCACCTTTATGGGTGCAGGGCTGTAGCGGCGGTACTGACAGCAGTAATGGCGGTGGGGGAACATCGAGGCTTTTAGGTGTGCAGGCCAGACGCTGCGATGAGAAATTCTGCCTTCTCTGGATACAAGCCAGCATGATAGTTCACAAGGGCTGCACACCGCCTGGGTAAACCTGCTAGAATAAAGATAAACACACAGAGTTTTACTCTACTGCCAATACTTTCAAAACCAAATAAAATGTTGATTAAACAAGACAGAGTCCACGCTAACAACTCTCTATGGTTGTAATACAGCATTTTTTTAGCTAAACACCAGCTTTAGCATGCTAAAGTGCTCATACTAGCAATGCTATCATGCTGATTTAGCAGGCAGACATCAACCATATTTAGCATTAGCTAACATAAGGGCACAAAGTACAGCTAGGGCTGTTGGGAAAGTCATAGGCGTTGCAGACATTAGGAGGATAAACAAAAACTTATATATATTAATGGCAATCTTTCAAAACAGCCAAGATATTTTACCAAAAACCTAAATGTCAACTTACAAAAGTCAGAGAACAGACAGAGTCAGCAGGTTTCATCCTCTGAGGACAATTTATGTCAGTACCAAATTTCATGACAATCAATAGGAGTTCTGACGTTTCAGTCAGAACCAAATTAGGGGACCAACTGACAGGCTGAGATCAGATCGTCTCAAAAACCTTTCATTAAGCTGTGTTGTGATTCTTAAAGTTTCTGTAAATGCTAATTTAAACCACAGAATTTTAAGCTTGAAAAATGTAGAATTATACATAATACATCCAAACTCTCAGATCAAACATTAGTTTGATGTCGGAAGAAAAGTGCAAGCTTGCTGGTAGCGAACACTAAAAGCCAAAATAGGGGGCTCTCTCCTTTCAAAAATACATTTTCCACATTACTTTTGCAGCTTACATATATAAAACTCTGCAGCCACTTGGGCCCTTTTATCATATTAAAATTCAGGAGCCCCTCTTTGAACTGCTGAAATTGTGCATTCAAAAAAGTAATATGTAATGACGACTCCATCTCCTCCGTCTTCCTAGTTGTAAGAGGTGAGGGTTATTTGATGGTTCATTCCTGTTATCAACCTTGTTCTGTCAGTTGCAATCAAGCAGATCATTTACAAGGCTTCCTGTAGCCTCAGGCTGTGTGTTTCAATTTGTAACTATCCCTGAGACCTGCGTTTATTCTCTAAATTTATGGCATTATTGATCAGCAGAGAAAGCCAAAAGCAACCCTCTCCTTAAAAGAGGCTGTGCTGTTTGCAGAGTTAAGTATTGTCAGAGGAAATGAGAGGTTGTCTCTGAAAGAGAAGGTGCCTCTCCACAGCTGCGCTGATCGAGGCAATCATGTGAAGATAAAGCCAGGTACTAAGGGCATATTTCAATGATAATCGCAATTGATATTCTCTTTGATTACATGAAAGAGTCACCGAATCTGAATGCTTGCACTGCAAAACTAAAAAAATAACCCTTAGGCTATCATGAAATACTTGCAACTGTGTGTGAGTCAGGAACCTTGCAGACAGACAACTGCAATCTACGCAAAAAAATAAAACAAAATACTGACTTTTATGGTATTAATAGTTAATCAATCCAATGATTACTAACCGAAAGAAACATAGCGCTTTCAATGCAGCAGTTCTCTACAAGGCTAATATAAGCCTGCAGCATACAGCTGTCAGATTGCCTCTTTTTCTTTTTGAGGTTTTAAGATTCCTTTGAATTTTGCTTTCATTTCTCCCTCAGGGTCCAGACGGCAGCTAAAGCGAGTCAAACAGAACAGAGTGTTCGGTGACGAGCTGCAGAAACATGATTACCTTCGCCTCGTAAGAAGAACAGACAAAGTGGCTTTCATTTTACTCAGGTGCCAAAAAAAAAAAAAAAGAAAAGAAGACTCCTCTTACTCTTCCCTTTCTGGTGTACCCGCTCCCCTCCTCCGCTCAACATCTGTCCCTCGGTGACAAGCCCACTTCAAACCGCTCAGTGCAACCTGTCTCATCCTGAGCGCACACATATGAGGAGCTAAAAGCCTCAGTATGGTCAAATTCCATTTTGAAAATAATGGCAATTTCATAACAACCCTTCCCACTGCCACACTTTTGTCAAGAGGGTGGCGCTGAAGACGCAGAGGGAACACAAAGGAGAAAAGGCATCTCCAGGGAAATCCCTTCACTTGCAGAAAATGAGACATGAATTGAAAAAAACCTTCCATTACTCCCATATTTTGCAGCTGGAATAAAATACATCAAGGTAGGCATTACAATTCAAAGAGAGGCCAACAGTGGTTAAAAGGAAAAAAAAAAAGTTTTGCTGAGAGCAGAAAGGGGAGCAAGGAATGATGCATTAAGTGCACGTAATGATGGTTTCTTTCATCCTGCTATCTAAATTTTAAATTTAAAGAAATTTATGAAAACTTAAGCTTAAAATTGCCCTCTTGCTCTCTGAAGTAAAATTATTCAAAAAAAAAAGGGGGAAGAGAGATATGAGATCAAAGGGATCCCAGAATGTGAGATACTATCTGGGCTAAGTTCTCCAGCGATATCAATTCTCCAGCCTTCATAGAAAGTTGCTCTACAAAAAACTTTTATGTCTTGCACTTTTTTTCAATGTTACAGCAGTGCATCTCATAATATACGAAATAAGATAAATAACACTGCAAAGAAATTATTAGCAATCTTAGAAATGGCAGCATGCCACAATAAGGTCAGTAATCTTTGTAATTAACGTAATGGTCAGTGTTGCTCGCTTTCCAAATTGAAACAGAGGTTATAAACAAGATATCTCACTTCCCACGTCCTCCATGAAAGTCTATACTGCGGCACTTTCCACGTCTTACAAGTTTGTGTCTTCAAGGACTTTTCTAACATGCCTAATAAGAAAAAGAGCAGAGAGTTTAAGCTGCGAGAAAGTCTAATCCTCACCACTCTCAGGCGACATCCATGCAGCTGATAAGCAGCATGATGTGGACCACCAGGGGCCTGCAGGGGAGATAAAGACCTTGTGCTTTGCAGTCCATCAGACTGCCCCCCCGTGGTTTTCCGATAAGAATGTCTTGGCAAATAAATCTATTTTTCATGCTTCCTCTCTCATCATTGACAGGGTTGGACAATACATCATTTTCTATAAAGTCGTTTGTCCTGGGAACCTTGTGAGAAGATAAGGTCGACAGAGGAGCTACAAGGGCAGAGATGGAGAGACTTTAGAAAGGGTTTAGTTCAGCAGGCAGATGCCTCAAATTTCGGCTTGATTTGAGGGACATCTTAAGCTAATTCTCTATAGACAACTAGTGATGTATTGCGATTGTTTAAAAATCTGAAAGTTAAACTCATATGAGTTAAGTTTATCACATTTCCTGAGTTACTAAAGCTCATAAGCTGTAAGATCACCCAAGAAATACACTGCTGTGTTTAAACAAAACTCTAAAACATGCCTTGCTTTTTACCTGTTAGGCCCTAACAAAGCGGTGGCACAAGAGTATCCATCAAAGCAGGAAAAGCCCTTAAATTATACAGAGACTCAGACGAGAGCATCTGTCCGACCTTCTGTAGTCTTTTCATGACTTTGTGCAGCATCAAGAGTCAGAGTGAAGATAGAAGCAAATTGCAAGGAGAGCCTCCCTCTTGACAAACATGAAACGCACAGAAAAAAAAGATACACACACCCTCACCGATCCACATTCACACGCACAGAGACACAGACACACACACACCCCACCCTACCCGAGCCATCTCAGCTCCTGTTAGCAGTTCTCAGAATCCTCAGTTAATAATTAGATGATAATGAAAAAGGTTTAAGACGTGCACCCTTTTCACTCTCTGGGTGGATTAGCATGTGAGTGCTATGCTAATGTTTTTCCCTCCTTCCACTCAGGAACTGCAGATGAGCAGAAAGGGAGAGAGAGAGCACAAAAGCAAAGAAAGAAAGAAGGTTAATTTGGAAAGAAATAAATGATTAACAAAGAGCAATTGGCCATTACGGAGGAGAAAAGGCTGGGTCTCTCTCTCTCTGAGTGAGCATGACATGGCCCATGAATAACAATCCACTTACTGTGTAATTAATTGTATATAACGTATGGCTTTTATACACTCTTCAAGGTAGGCAGTGCAGGAACCTGTCTAAGTAATGGGGACCAGACAAGCAGTCTGACATACAGACAGAATTAGACAGCAGTGCTGCTAGCTGCAGCTGCTGGATTCATCTCTATAAACCTCTCCACACACACACACACACACTTGCAGACACACACTCATCCCCCCAACCCCCTCATACATTTTTAATAGAATCTATTACTTCTGGATTAGCCGATAAGAGCTGGCCTTGTTAAATTCTATAATAGTTTGCATAATTGGTATCAGAGCAGCATATAGAGAGACCCAGATTCCTCTCTTCTCCTTCTCTGTGGAAAAAGAAAAAGAGGACACAAAGGTTCACACACAGGATAACCAAACAACCCCGAGCCACTCCGCTATACGCTGCAAGAACACTCGAGGCCTGCGGCTGATAACAATGAGCCTCATTTCCATTGAGATTAGCTCCTGTAAAAGGTATTACAACAGTGTTAAAAAGCATTTCCTATACAATTCATGCGCAAGCACAAAATTTATGTTAATACAATCGCCTGGCAATATTCAGACAGATGTCCGGATCATTCAACTGGGTGTAAATCATACAGCGTTAATGGCTGGGCGCCTGGGAAAAAAAAACACAAATGTGTCAGTTTCTCTTGCACAGAATTTCATGTAGCCATCATGAGACAGTTGTGCTAAATGTAAAACTAAGGGCATAAACCTGAAAAAGCCTGATCTGTCTCACATTTCATCACTACTTCAAAGACAAATAATTGGGCAAAAATGTCTCTTGCACTGTACATTACTTTCTTTAGCCGCTACACCTTTAGCCTGTAATGATTTTCTCTATACTGCATCCTGCTAGAATTATTTAGAAATCAAAAAAACTACAAGTGAACCAGGGAAAAGCTTAACCAAGTAAGAAATCTAAACAATAAAAGTTAAGTTTAGCTGTGTGCAAAACAAACCCACAATAAAATACAAAGCTTTTAAACATCAACTTCATAAATATACTCTCAAACAGCATTTTCAGAGGACTTTAACACTTTGCACTGCAGCAACTAATGATCGGACAATAATGACAGTCCAACTCTTGCAGAGTTGGAGCTTGCACCATTAATTTCAGCAGTAGCAGCCACATCTACAGCCAGCATGAAGCATTTTTATTCTGAAGACAATAAAGGCCACTTCTGGTCTCTCCAAACAGCTTTGATAGGATGATTGTGAAATATCAGGCTTTCTCTCTGCTTAGCTATGATTTGTACAAAATGCTCAATAAAACCAAGAGGAAATGGCTAATGAAAAGTACACATTGTATAATTCAGCTACCAAATCATCATATTTATGGAATTCTATGAACACAATAGACAAGACGTTCTACTTCAATTGATTTGCTTTTTGGAAAAATAGCATTTCTGACTTTATATGTTTACAGATGCTGAGAACGAATTTAGCCACTAATCCAAAGCTGCACAATTAAGTCTTATCTTGGAAAACAGCCTTGATAGAGAGTAGAAAGCCTTGGAATGACCCAAATCTGCCCTTGCCCACAGATGGTGCCAAGGTAAAAGAAACACACTGCATGGGGTAAAGTCTGCCCAATGCCAAAGTAGCGTTAGAGGGTAAACAGAGCCTTATCTTATCCTTATCCCAGTATGCGCTGAGACAGCCTGTCAAAGAGCTATGGGTATGCCGTCCAGCCTTTACAAAACCTTCAAAGATAACAGATGGTGAAAGGGTGAGCAGAGGAGTTTTTTTGTGGAAAGATAAGTTCTTTCTTAAAAGAAACAAACTATGATTTAAATCTCATGCTAACATCTGTATGTCAGCTCGGGCGTTAATAGAAATGTTTCCACAACTCCTGTTCTAATCTAAAACTATAGAAAACAAAACTTATACAAAAAAAAATGCTACACAAACACTCCTCCAACCCCCCCCCCCCCCTTTAATTCCTGTCCTCTGGCTACTTTACTGTTCCACTGTTAAAGGGTCACTGATTCCTTCATGTCATTAAAATCTCCAAGCAAACAAAACTCATTAGAAACTGCAGGGGAAAACGCTGCCCGTATGGCTCTAATGTGGGAGATAACCTAATGATACGCTCTCTACCATGCATCACAGAAACATCAAATGTTCCAGGGGAAAAAAAAGAAAAAAAAAAGGTCTTTGATCTCTGGACCAACTAAAAAATGTCCTCATCTCCCTGCCTTTCTATTTAGGGCAAATGATGATGTTTCGATTGCAATTTTGCGGCCTTAATCATAAATTTGAAGTAATGAATGAGACCCATCGTGCAGACAAAATTAAGATTACCGGGAGCTTCAAATAACTCAGGCAGTCCTGTCCCCTTCCCCAGTGACCTCGGAGGCCCAGTCCTTAACCTTCCACCCTTAACCCCTGTCTTGCTACCCCCTTCATCCTATTAGAATGAAAAGACCAATTAGACAGATTTCAAAAGATAGCAGGCTGCCTGTAATTACACATGACATCTCTTAGCAGATAAAAGGTGATTATAAAGGGAGCACCAGATTAAATTGCTAAGCAACAAAGCTATTGACATTATTCCTATAAGGCAGCCTGAGAGGTTTTGGTGCATATATGTAGTCATTTTGTCTCATTTTATCGTTCTCTCTCCTAACTATAAAACCCACAGTGCACCTAACTGGCCCTTGAATGTGAAGCCACGGATGACACGGCAGAAAAAGACCTGACCTTAATCAGTCCTTGTGCTGGTCTGAGTAATAACCATCCGAGAAAAGGTCATTCTCGTGGTGAGCCGTTTCCTCCATTCAGTAATTCGGTAGGCATGGAGATTGAGCGAGCCTGGGGAAACTTCACAATAAATCAGAGCTCAGCTTCGCTCCTGAGAAAGCAAAGGGAAGCAGGCAGCCAAATGACAAATCCCTTCTCTTCACGGAGTTGGAATTACCGCTGGGGTGTGATGTGAGATCAGAGGGAAACCCCCATGGGATACCTGCACACCGACTGCTCGTAATACCACACAATTTGCAAGCCTCTCAAACATGTTCGGGCCTGAGCAAAGCACATTTCAAACAAACAACCAAACTATGAATAGGTCATTACGACCAGTTATGTTTAACAGTCTATAATTGAAGAACACAGCAGTGTCTGGATTATATGACACAAAAATGTGCACCAAATATTTACTGGCTGAGTGAATACAAAGTAAAGTATTCAAACTGTAGATTTAAGAGTGGATGAAGCCAGCCAGTATATCTTATGATAAAAGGGGTATGAGGTACTAAAATTTTTATTATGAGGTTGTGGTAAATCAAAGGCCACGGAGCTGTGATTTATATTTATAGGAAATCATAAGGAAGAAAGATAAGCTTGTTCTTGATAGTCACATGCCTCAGAAAGAAAAAATAAAATAAAGCAAGGTGGTAAGACATAGTGTTCTCTTTTTGGTCAGGAAACAACCTGAAAAACAACCGAGGAGGACAATAAAACACCAAATTACAGGCTTTTTTCTTCTCTGCCTCTGGTGGGAAGCTGTGACATCCCATCTCTCTGGGTAATAAAGGATCTGGCACAAGCAGGAAAAGCATGCAGGGTAGAATTTCACACCTGGCCAATAATCTGCAGGCCCCTCTGCTGCGGCTAACCTTCAACCTCGGCTGCCACCGGTGCAGTGAGGTGCGATGATCCCACCTCCGGCTTCTAGACAATAGAAATGGAAACCTTCATCCGCAGCACTGAATGACCGATAATACACTTCAAAGCACTTCCTGTATCCACTGAGATGCTGACACATAAAGCGCCTTTCACTGCGCGCAATGCCATCATTCAAACATAGATGTCATTTGAGGATGAATAGATTGGACGAGAACAGTTTTTTTTTTTTAAATGTAGAAAACTACACATGATTTTACGCAAATGTTGCTTATCTTTAACACATAACATCCAATTAAGGCCTACTATTCCCTTAATTTAGCTGCTGAAAACATTTCAAGGAATGATTTTCCATCAAATGCTAAATTCTATGCAATGAGTATAATTCAAACACCTCATAGTTGCATTCGGCCCATATAAATACAAATTAGCCAATAGCAGGACAGTGATACATAGTAAGGGCGAGACGCTCCTATCCATTAGTGCGCACTGGGCATCTTTCACCACTTTAACGCTTTCTGTCTCAAATAAAGGCAGAAATCCTGACATAACATAGTGGAGCATCTTCAATCCTAAATATTTTTTATCACTCCCTTATTGTCGTAGTTACATGGCTACCGTTAAAAAATGAATTCACATGGTACAAGTACAGACAAACTAAACATTTTCTGCGTTGGAAAACATCCTTATTGAACCCAGACAGTTTCCCCTAAATATTAGGACCAAAAATAAGAAACATAATCAGTGTCTTACATAGTTTTGTCTTATCATAAGGCTTGTTTATCTTTGGTTCGCCACGGCTGATTGGTTGCTCTCCTGCTCGGAAGGCGTATTTCCTCTGCAAAAGCAATTTCACCACTGACTTCGCGATGCGCACTTGAACCCTCCGGAGATATATCCATTGATGAAGCTGGCTCAATTAACTGTACTTCCTCGACATCTTCAACTCTCGAGTAGAGGGATAATTTCACCGATTGTGTTTTCCGTTCAGCCGCTTGTATCTCATCTCGGCAGCCGACCAAGCAGTGTGTGCCACAGGGAGTGATGTCGGAATGGAAATGAGTCCCTTGCACTGTTGAAACCGGCTCTGGACCAATCAATCAAGGCTGGATTTGAATATTCCCACGGCTCGGCCAATCGTATGAAAGAGAAGGCGGCAGTCACCGCGATGCCAAACCCGTCAAAGTGGGCACGTCGCTGTTTCGCGGAATATTTTAAAGGAGAAGAACGTTTTTCTTTTCTTTCCTAAACAATGCAAGTTTTTGGTCGATTTTGCCATTTGCACGTCTAATCGATTAAGACCTGCACATCCGGTCTGACCAATAGATGTGTCTCAGCCAATCAGCAGTGCCCGAATTAACTCTCAAATTGATCAGGTGAGCAGGGGGCAGCTGGAGCGGAGAGATGCATTGGGATCATGGGAGGAGAAGATGTAGACTGGATTGGGAGCAATTATAGATAATTTGAGTAAGGAAATTATTTAATATTTAATACGAATGTTCTCCTTTCAAAAATCTAAATACAAAATATTCAGAGAATAAACTAAAATGACTTGTGATTCAGAATGACCACTCCAAAGTGATACCTTATCATAAACCTTGTCTTATGTGCTTATTTTTTATGATGTAGGTATCATTTAAAGGTAGTTGGACATAGTGATAATGGAGGAAAAAAAACATCAAATTGACCTCATAAATCACTAAAGTATCAGCAACAGTCAACAAAGATTATTGGTGATAAACTGTGTTTTCTGCAGAGGGTTGCAAAACCTAAAAATCTCTTTAAACCAACCATCTTCGGGAAGTGTATGTTTAACTCAGGAGGCAACAGAATCATAGACAAAATCTAATATTTAAAAACTGATTGTTTCATGCCAAATGAGACCTGGCACTTACAACAAACAGAGGACTAATTTTACCACAGATCCTGTAGCCTATCTCTGGTTACACATAACTCAGCATTTTAAAAGAAGTGCTAATGTCACACCTGTATTTCTCATGTGACTAGTCGAAATGTGTGCTGTGAAAAAGGCCTCAGTTTCACCAGCATATGTATGATGAGCCAACACAGCTGCGCTCACTTCTGCTGGAACAGTTTGACGTTTTAGGGAAATACACTTAATTACTTCTAGATTAAAACAGATGAGAAGATCGATACCACTCTACTTCTTAATGCCAGTTAGCTTACAGCTTAGCATGAATTGAAAATGAGAAAACCGCTGATAGGCTGCTGACTGTGGCTTTATATGGCCAGGATAAATCTTTAACTGGGGACTAGTAATCACACTCAATGAGACCCCAGACCTCTGATCCCCTGTAACCTCCATCACACAACTTATCATGTTTAATTTTAACAAATGGCCAATGGAAAAAGACAGGTTAGCTGTTTCCCTCAGTCTCTGATCTGTATGCTAAGCTAAGCTAGCATCCCTGGCTTTAACTTTAGTTTTAACTAAGAGATATCCAGCTGACCTCAATGATAATCAAATGGAAATACACCAAAATAGATATCGTAGCCTGTCTTAAGCAGTTTTCATCTTTAAATGCTGAATTAGACTTTGATCACCCATTTTTCAATATTTTACCACACAAAACTGCACTCAGCACTCTGTACACTAATACGTCTCTCCAACAAATATGTCATGATAGAAACCAGCAGACATACCCTGACCCACTGTTGCTGCAAGAAAGAATATTGAATTGTGTCTTTACAGCTTCCTGAGTGTCATTTTCAGTATGAATGAAGCCTGCAGATGGCAAATGAGGTTACCATGCCAACTAATGTCCCTATATTGAACACTGAAGATGTAGATGGGTTATAGTGCTGCAGTTAATGACACGTTATTTAAAAATGGCCATATATTTAAAAAGAAAGCTAAAGAAGTCACTATTTGCATGTGCTGGAGGATCGTTATGCAAACATCAAACCCATCCCCTATGCTCAAACATACGATAAAATCTTTAGAATCCACAAAAAGTAATTGCTCAGTTTGCAAAAGGATCATGCTGAAATCCTGACCAAACCACGCCCTTCTGTGCAAGCATGCCATGTTGAAAGAGCAAGCTACAATCAAACAAATAGTAATTATAGGGTAATTACAGAGTAGATCTGCATTACTTCTTTCTTTAAGAAATGTTCTATCTTTTCCCTTCTAATGTGAAAAATTGTGTTGGGTGATTTACAGACATCCTTTAGCCTTAATTCAACTGTGTGTTATGATAAGTGATAAACAAACAGATAGGATGCATATAAAAACACTGTCAACTTCTATTCAGTGATGCAATGAGCAAGTTGTGTTTTATGTTAATTCAGTTATTTTTTGTTCTTCATCAAAGAAATATGCATAATTAAAACAAAATGGCTGTGATTCTGTCATAAAATAAAAGCAGTTGTCTTGAGGACTTTTACTTAATTTTTAATTTATGTTTTTAAACATACATACAACCATATTAGATGTTTATCATAAGCATTTGCATTGCATGTTCTTTTCCAAAAATGGTATGCCATTTTTATTTGTACTTACTTTAAAAATTTAAATGATATTCATAATAATAAACAAATGTAAAGTGACTGTTTCACCAACATGTTTATACTCTGCAATCATAATGTTTACATTTTCATAATTGCAACATTTTTAAGCATATTTACTTTATATAATTTTTAAAAAGCAATTGAATAGCAGACCGCTTTCAGTGTATGTAAAGCCTGAATGGTCCAAGGGATGCAATTTAATCAAAGGACCTAGTTTGATTTGTCCAAGCTATATACTCATAGGCACAACACGGTAGTCTTGCTCTATTGAACAAACATAGCAAATTATTGAAAAAAGAATGGGTAAGCTTGTGTTATGAACACACAAAGTCCGTGCAGTGCTGCAACTGTTTGTTTCTTGAACTACTCCCATCCTAATTGTAATTCTGTTTTGGCCATGTCATCATGTCCTGATATGATGTCAAGCGCTCCCTCTTAAGTCGGTTCTCATCAGACCAGAATGAACCTGGCATTGACAGTAATGAAGAGCTCCATCTGCGCCTGGCAGGCAGAGGCAAATGAACCAATTAAGGTCTGGTGAAGTCTCCTCTTTCACCTATTGGCAATGGCTGCCGTCATCTCCATCATGATGAAAAGGAGAGAGTGCAAGTGTAATTAAATACCAGCAGGGGCCAGAGGGGCAAACCTAATAACTCTTTGTAACAAGCTAATAAGGAACCTTATTGCTTAAGAGCTGCACAACCTCAAAGCATGTTCATAGCAAGGAAAACCACTTACTGCACACAAACATTCGGGTAGTTAATAGGCATGCATGTACAGAGAAAATTGACCTTGTAGAGATAGATCTGCAATGGCTCAGAGACAAAGTACAAAAAACCTCTTATGCCATTGTTTATCTACCACAGTGATCTCTTGTCAGAAGTGGTTGCTATGCTGGATATACATGTAATAAGTTCTGCTGTGGCACTGCCATCTGCTGACAAAAGGAAGCTTGTGCAGCAAGACTATTCTAAAGCAGAAGCAATGCAAATGTGCATTATTGCCTGTTAGCTAAATCAGTTTTAGGCAACCCAACTTGCCTTAGTTTATTGTGTTTTCATGTACCATCTTGAAACCCTCTGTGTGTTCTTTTATTATTTTTGCCTCTGTCCCTGAATTTGAGTGTTTGTTACTGCCTCGAATGACAAAATTAAAGACAAAAGGCAAAAAACAAAAAAATAAGTACATAAATAAATAAACCACATCTTAAATTGGGATGCTGTAGGGAATCACTGGAATTGAAAATCCCTAAAATATGCTTTAAAATTAAAGGGACGCATGGCAATATAATGGAAAGCTGTTTAACAAACATGTAACAAAATCAAAGCAGATTGAATTGGCCTGGAAGTGCTGCCCTGAATAGACTGGCAACAAAATAGCCTTTCAATCATCAGGCCACTATGTAGCGAACAAGTGTGGTAACAAAAACTATGCTTCAATTTCAATGTCAACCCTGTGACCTGTGGGTTGTCAAGATAATGTGAAAAATGTTTACAAAAAGGTGTTTTTAAAAAACAAACTTTACATAATTTATGATACTAAATCGACTGTGTTTAATGAGGTTAAAGCTGTTTTTGCTTGGGTCAAAGTTTAAAAGTTTTAGGGGGAGTAAAAACCCCACTTTTACCTACAGGGCATCGGCTGCCACAGCTGTTAAAACACTGTGCCATCACAACATCCAGTTACGTTCCTACGGCAACGCTTTGTAGCTTCTTCCAAGAGGATCATGGGAAAGAATTCTGGCTACTGGAGCGGAGGGATTTTCGAAATATTTCACGATTAGCTCCGAAATACCATGCAATACCACAGTTGTACCAACAGTTTCGTAAACAAATGATGTGCGAATAACATTAGATTATAACCAGTGTAGTTGAGGTGCCAAGGGTAGGCCTTTTTGGGGCAAGTTCTCCGCGAATCAAGTAAAATTAGCTAGGTAGCTAATGCTAGTTAACGGTATGGTTATCCTTGTTGATGTTTTTTGTCAGCCATTTAGCTATTAACTTGCTATTTCAATGTTGTCATTAACTTGAATGGCACATATTTTTGTAAACATAACGATTTCATGGCATATTTAATCAGCAATGCTGCTTGTTGCATTGCTGGTTAAATGCAACAAATAGACTCGTTCTTAAAAGCTAACGTATAGATAGGTGCCGTCATGCTTGTCTAGTGTGATCTTGCGATCTCGATGAACTCCTCTCGAGTAAAAGATCAAGTGGAAGAACCGATGCTATCTTTTAAACATGGAACTAAAGTTAGAGGTCGTCCTTTCATCCAGCATCAAACGAAAGAAACCATGGCCGCGGTTCTGTTGGCTTGGCAAGGTAAGGGCTGTAAGGTGTTAAAAAAAAAAGCAGCCAGTTACACTAAAACTCAATATCCATGTTGTCATAAGAACATGACTGTGATCCCATCACGTGTCACACTTCAGGAGAAGGAGTCCGTGTTCCTGTTAGATGACAAACGGATTTGTGAGATCAACATGGTGTCTGGTCGCACCAAGAAGAGGACTCCTAAACTCCATCCTTTGCTCAACAGTGTGGTGACAATGGCTTCCTCTCAAAACGGTAACTTGAACTTGTAACTTAGAAACAAAACAATTATCATCTGCCAGTTCTGATAATACACTGTTTGGCTCTTGTTTTTTTTCTCAGGTATGTGGCTTTGTGGACTTTTGGTCTCAGGGGAGCTGTTCCTGTGGAACAGGGATAAAGACTTGTTGAAGACTGCTGCAGCAGTACCAGAAGTAGTTCAGATTATTACTGCTGCTCAAGGTACGCACACTGCAGGTTTGTATACACCATGTCTTATTTGATACCAGCATTCATTCATGGTTACCTTCCAAGCTGACATTAAATTTGCTATGATAACCACAATACTGAAGAGGAGGATTACACATCAGAAAGATCAGAGCTGTATCAATCTTCTGCACCCATCTGGGTGTTGTTGATTTAACATTTGATAAATTTTTATAGTTTTAATCCAAATCTATCTCTCTATGCTGTGAATCTCTGAAGATTTTCATTTGTGTTTTCGAGATTTGTGATTTGTGTTTATGAGGGGATTTTACCCATTCTTTCTTTCAAACTTTAGCTATACCAAGTATCTTAATAATTCCAGTTTTTATATTTAAATGAAAATGTTTGTGTGTGTGTGTTTTCACAGGAAATGCCAGACGCCTATCACTCCAGGTTTCAGGTGATGGGATGCGTGTGCTCCTGATGGCCATAACAGGACAAGTGTTTCTGTGGGAGTGTGTGGATATCAGAGATTTGATGGGTATACGAGATGGCACAGTCAAGGGATGCTGGGCACATATACGGCCCCTTGAAGACTCCATACTGCCCTCTTCACAGGACAAAGAAGCATCTCAACACACCATCTTTGTCAAGACAGAGGTCTGTCTGTATACTGATTAGAATGCAGTTTGTTATATGCATCATGTTTTAGCCAAATTAAAAGCCTGCACTCTATTTCTAATTAACCATAATCTGTGGGCCTTTATCCTATTTTTTCTCCAAACTCCCTTAGGTTATGGGTGATGCCTGCTTATCAGTTTTTGTTTTCTCGTCTGGGAAGAAGCTAATCATCACTTGCCTTAAAATTCAGTGGGAAGAGGGCCATGTGAGAGTGGGGTGAGTGAGCAGGTCGACAAAACAGACTGGACCCTCTTTTGATATTACAGGAATTAAAAGTTCACATTTTTCTTTGTAGCTCTGTGGGATACAGCATACAGTGGGCAACTAAGACATACCCTATGTGTCGTCTCAACCCATCCTGTAAACCAGTAAAGTCCAGAGGGGCCTTGGTGCCAGCCTTCTCTCCAGATGGCCAACTGTTGGCTATCATCGTAAACCAGAGACAGCCTAAAGTGAGCATCTGGCTTCTCTTTTCCTTTTTTCATGTTGTCATCTGTTTCTTTTTCTGTCCATCTGTAAAAGTGTGAATCAAGATTTTTTTTCTTTTCGTGAACACAGGGTACACAGGTCCTCTTTGTGAGCACACAGAATTTTGTATCAATATCAAGTGGCCTTGGAGGATGTGGAAGCAAGAAAATGGAAATCCCCTCCAAATACTTAAGGTAAAGTATGCATAACTGAAAAATTAGTAATCAGCCAAAGACATAGGACACCAGGAAATGATTGCCAGCTAAATGTCAACTTTCAATATTATAATTTTCAAATCTTTAATGTAGTTTGTATATTTATTTAGATATGGGCTTTATGTATCTTCTCTAATAGGTCCTACTGGGTGGGCAGTGTCAGCTGGTCACCTGATGGTCTTTTCCTGGCTTGTGTTCTGAAGAGAGGCTCCCTGCTTATAATTTCGCGCCTTGGGGGTCTTCTCGCTCTAACAAGCAGTGGTTGTAGTGTGGACTTTGGGCCTGCACATTTCCTGCCCCTACATCCCCTTGTCACTTACCGGTATACTTTTTAGACATTTCCTAAAACCAAAGATGTCGTATTCATTTGTCTTGTTTTTTTCAACCAACAGTCTTTAACCCAACAATATTAAGTGAACAGTGATATCTAAGAGAAAAAATTGGCAAATTCTCAAAGCATATTTTGACTTGTGAAATGACTTACATGAATATTCCATTACCAAATGTTTATAATTTATGATTTTTCTATGGATCCACTCATCCTTTCAGTGCTAAAATAATGTCTGCTTTCCCAATATTATCCTTCAGGCCGCCAGCGTCTGCAGGTAAAGCCGATGCGTCTCTGTCCAGCTCTAGCTTGTCTGTGCGGGATGTCCTGAGGCAGCGATACTCTGTGACCTGGCATCCACGGCTGTTGTATCTCATTGTGTCTGATGGCTACATGGCCACAGTTTTGAGGGCGCTGGATAAGCCTTCTCCTGCTCTGTTACTGAAAACACTTCTAAAGGACACAAGCAATGACCTTGAGAAGGCCAGCAGAATACTGGATAAATCACAGGTGGTAAACAAGGGACTTCTAGGAGTGGGGATGGGGATCTTACTCTGCTTCAGATTTTGTTTGTGCTTTCTGGATAACTGCTATTTACATTAAAGCTCTTACATTCATTATTTTCAGGTTCATATGAGGGCATGGCTGGACTCTGTGTCTTGCCTGAGCCTTGACAACACCACTGAGGCGTTCAACCCCATTTTTACATGTGGGCCCAAAACGGCAGACTCAGTCCTTTCAGCAGCCACAGATGGATCCACTTTGCCACTTTCCTTGCAGGACCAGGGGACATTTGGTGGCACCAAGGAGCTCCTTGAAAAAGTGCAGGTCGGTCAAATAATATTTGCTAGAAATGTGTAACTTCTATTTCTGAGTTTTATGTAGGCTATGCAGTAAAAAACTAGCTGTGGCTAAATTTCCATTAAAGTAGGAGGCAGGTGATAAAGATTTCTGACTTTTCACCATCTGCCATATGTTTGAACCAGTATTGTTATATTCTCATTTCAAGTTTTTCTTTCTTTGTTTTATTACTTGAAAACACAGGCTATAGTATTCTTATGTCAGATTGTTGCTAACTGTAAACAAATTCAATTACTATAGTGCATGCGGTTAATGGGTCATAGCTGCTCTATCAGTTGCTTAATTTTCTTGCATTAGCTGCCTTTAATTTGCTGTTTGTTTGTGTTGTTTACTAGACTTTCTTTGAGGAGGACTCTGATGTTGATGGACTTCCTGCTGGGTCTCACATGGAAGATGGTGGTCATCTGGAGTTTGCTTCAATGTTTGACACACTCCACGCCCTAGACACACAGACTGACACTGGACTTGTTTCTAGCCCAGATTATGAAAATGACTTTGATGAAACAGACAGGAAAACTCCTCTTCCTCTTAGGGAACTTGGGAAAATCCAGAGTAAGCTGTTAACAGCCTGGGCTTTTGGCCTGTCTCTTGGAAATACTGTGGAAAACAGAAATCGCTTGCTGAGGCACACCGTCAGCTGTGTTGTGCGATATGCTGCCTTACTCCACTTGATCCCGAGCTCCGTGGTCCACACAGGGAAAAAGAATACCTCGGTTTCTACTCGCCTCCTGCATCTTCTCAAAGCCCTCCTCTCTTTTCTTCCCTGGGATAGCACTCACTCAGATGGGCCACGCTGCCTGGGGTTGATGGTAGAGCTCAGTAAACGGCTGGTTCGCCTCCTGCTGACCCCTCACCCTGAGGCGACATCTCACCAGACTGGTCAATATCAGCTATCATGTCACAGTCTATCCGCAGTCCTCCTTATCCTGCAGCAGGTCTCTGATTCTCTGGACCACACCTACAGCATGCAGCAAAGAATTGTTTGGTCGTCTGCAGAGAAGGAATCCCAGCCACCGCAGATCTGGCCTTCTGATGAACACCAAGTGCCTCTGTTACATGATGAGAAAGAAGACAAGTACAGTGTAGTTAACCAGGCACAACCTGTTCCCCAGCGACCATCCAGCAGGTGAGCCGTTTCTCCAGATTTTTTATGTGTCAGTGTTCATGATCATACATTTTTGTGGCTGCCAATCATAAATGTCATGTTCTGGCTGTAATTTAAGATGGTCTGAAATAAAAAAAAAAGGACTGATGTTTCTCTCTTTTTGCAAGATTGTTGGGGGTGTGGCAGTGGGTCTACAGGATCACTCAGCAGTATATGGAGGAACTGAAAAGCTTTAAAGACTGTGATGGCTGGCAGGAGGAACAGCAACAGTTATCTGTCATCATGTCCCAAATCCAAACAGCTCTGCAGGCTTCAGGAGAAAGGCTTGAGGAAGGTCCTGCACTGCTGAGTTACCCAGGTCTGTGGCAGAAGGGTTATTTATCTAACTGTGATTATTGTATCAGCTACAAGTAATAAAATAGGGTAGTTGAAATAAAAAAAACAAATACAAAGTAATTATACTATAGTTCAGACTGAAGGAAAGGCAAAACGTTATGTCTGAATTATTACTGTTGTTGTTTAATATTTCACTCTTCTCTTCACCAGGTGAACATCTTTTCCTGTGTGGCTCATACCCAGAAAGTGCAGATATGTGGCGGTCACAAATTTGTGAGGAGAGTAACAAAAGTAAGAAGCCACTGCTTCAGTTCTCATTTAAACACAGCTCTTGGTCACATTTAGTCAGAGATGATAATCTCGTATCTTTCTGTCAGGCAGTGAATGTAGCGTCTTCAAGGAGACACAGCTTTGCCTGGCACTCCTATACAGTCTGTTATCCCAGTACCGTCTGAGAGAAGCCCAGGAGTTTGGGGACCACATGGCCCGTCTGATCCTGCACAGGGCTGGACACCAGAAAGACAACATGACCTGCATGACAGGTCAGCTATGGCCAATATTTCCTCTATTTAGAGAGAATTCACCAATGAGACAGTTTGTGAAATTAAGTTATAAATAACTCATATATACTGTTAAAACATTGAGCTTCATCAGTTATTTATTAATAACGGGCATGGCGCATTAATTGACATCACTTTAAATGCATCAGTGTTAATAAGAGGCCAAATTTCAACTGTAATGGAAAGTTGTTAGATTAGCGATCAGTTGAACAATAAAAAAGAGGATAAAAATAAATGTTGTAAGGTGAGAGACATGCACAGTGACATGCAGTGAAAGCAAATAATGTTGAACAATTTTAAGCAGATAGTTACCACAAGCAGTTTAACATGACAGTATATTGTGTAATCACATTACATTACAGATTTGACAAGAATTGACAGAGAGCTTAGCAAATTAAGACTGCCTTTTTTTCTTAGTGTTTATACAAAACACCAAGTTTGCCTCACTGAATGTTGGAGATTAGTTTTTATTTGTGCATATGTGCTCTGCAGCAGACTCTCTACCTTGCTCATGGCTGCCAGTGGACCTTCACAGTCATGCAGCTTGTGCTGTGGTTCAGACTCTGGGAAGATTCATGGCCTCTTATTTCACCAACCAACCCCTCTACATCCTGCCGGCTCACCATGTTGTCGTTCTGCCTCCACTCCATCTACCTCCTGGTGTGTTTCCATAATTATTTGTCAACTGAAAAGGATAATTTCTTAATTTATTTTGCTATTTGGTAATACATGCTTTCTCAGCTCCTAGTGTTGGGCGCCTGTTGCCACTGTGCCAGGAGGAAGTTTCTCGAGCAGTGAGACGACAGCAGCTGTCTGAAGTATGGACAGTAGACTACGCCCAGGACCTGCTCCTGCTAGGGGGTCTGCTCCCTGAGACTGTGTGGCTGGCTTACCATCTTGGTGACTGGAAGACAGCAGCCTCTCTGAGCTTAGCCTACAAGAATTACTGCACTGACCACTTTGACTTCACTCAGCTCAGGAGGAGAGAACTGTACCTCCCAAAAGTTTTAGAACCACAGAGCATTTTTCAGCTTGAGTTGGAGAGTCTTCTTGGCAACAAATCTGACTCTCAAGAGTACAGTGATAAAGATGCCGACAAGAGCTTTACAGGTTTGTTAGACCTGACAAATAAGATTGTCACAACCTACAATGAACCCTTAGGTTTTAATCTGTACTTTGTCCCAACTACTTTTTCTAGACCCAATGGAAGGAGAAGACTGGGACTTGTTACAGGTTTCCATACAGGAGATTCTGAAGGCCTCAGTCATGGCGGGAGTGAATGTTATATCCTCACCCTTGTCTTCCTTGCTCGAAACAGCCAAAGACCTGTGTTCTGCCTTGCCTGCCTTGGTGCCTGGTGGACTGTATCTGCCATCTCCACCTCTTTATTGCCCTCAGCCTTCCCCTAATACAGAGGTGCATAACATAGAAGATCACCTTCTACATACAAAATGTTTACATGTATATTCTATTGTTAAATGTCGCTTTTCTCTCATATTTAGGACCCATTAGGGGCAATAGGAGAGTTTGCAGAAGTTGCATCACGTCACAAAGTGTCTGGAGTTCTTCAAAGGTTACTGTTACTTCTGAGATCTGCACGTTGTTGCCGTCCTGCTGCCCAGTGGTACATCAGCTCGCTGCGCCGTGCTAGACACCTTCTACACAAGGTACTTTTCTAGCACTAACAAGCTTACAATTCTTACTGATACCAGGAATTTTACTACACTATTATTGAGTCATCACACAAATAGGACATGAGAATAAAAATGAACCTACAATTTATGATCAGTTGTATCTTGTAAAGTAGACTGCCTGTCAGGAATAACTGTGATTACTCTTCGGTATGAAGTGCCATGCCATCCTTAATAGTGAAAATGTCTGATGTTTCCAGATCAAGAAGAAATACTGTTATCCATCAGCTGCTGAAGAAGAAAAGACTTTACCAGACAGCCTGATGAAGTTTGTCAGTCGTGGTGGATTCTTCAGACGGGGGCCTAATAAAGACGGTCACCTGGACCCTGACACAATTCAAACTATTAGTAAGATGCCACTCATAGTGAAATGTAGACATAATAGTTAGTTTTTTACTTTCACACAGAACTTATAAGCTATATTTTTCTATAAGTATGTTTTAGGGAGCTGTGTGGTTTATGCTGGATGCTTCATGTCAGGGACCAGCTCTCCATTTCCTGCAGGAAGTATCAGGCTGCCAGACAGAATGATAAAGATGTGCAGGTATTTCATTTGTGTCTGATTTTCTGACCTATTTATGTATTAATATTCTCAGTTATTGATGTCTGTAAATATCTGCATGTATTTGTTTCCCTTAGATCTCTGCTGCTTCAGAAGTGAGAACCACCTGTGTTGATGCTCTCCACTGGGCCTGTCGTTTTCTGCCTTTCGCTTGCTTCCTCAATGCCGAGGAGATCGTGCAGGACATACTGCTCAGCCTCGTGTCTGAACTTCCTCCTCTCTCTTTGGTGATCATCACTTTTTCTTACCTTTCCTCACATGGATAGTGTTGATAGTAGTAACACAGATTGACCTTGAGTGGGTACGTTTCTTTTCCTCGCCTGCTGTTTTTAGGTGGCTGACACGCTGGTACGAGCCTTCTCAGAGGAGGAAGAGTCTGTCAGAGTCCCTCTGAGAGAAAAGTATAACACACTGATGCAGAGACTGAGACAATGCAATGTCCTTGGTATGAAATCCTTGATTCATTCATATAACTTTACTTTTGTTTAACCCTCCTTTTAACCCTCCTGATGGTTGCATTTAATTATTGATAGTACATTTCTTATATAGTGCCACATTTGATGACTTTATGTATTCGTGTAGTTCTTAAGGGAATTATGATTATATATTATACTTGATATCTATGATTTCCTAAATATATGTAGCCAACAAATGCCAATCAATTATTCTGTATGTTCATCAGAGGGGGAAAAAGAGGAGGTGAATGAGCTGATGATGGTCCTGATTCAAGACAAACGTAGGCAGAGGAGAAAACATCTTGGCCGTTTGCAGAGGCACCTGGCCCCCCCTGAGCTCCATCTTTGGGAGAAGGAGGAGGAAGAGGAGGACAGGGGTAGTAAACATGGGATGGCCATGTTGAGACAACTCTCACTGGGTACAAGTCTGAGCACCAGCACCTTAACAGACCATGGATTCCCCCCAATCTGCAGCGATGGAGACACAGCAGATAATACATCTGAGGCTGTCTCCCCTGATTTGCGCAACAGAGCCATGACCAGGTATGCAGCAAGGGACAGAGGCTCTGTCATTACAGTGAGGTATCACAGGTCTATGTTATGACTCACTTTGTGTTCTATGTTGTTTTTTGCAGAGATAAAAAAGCTAGAAAAGGGGAAAAAAATGCAAAAAAGAATGCAGTTAAGATCGAAAGTGTCATTCAGGAGGAGAGTCACCCAGGTGATGCCAAGGAGAATGAGCAGCCCCTTCTGCCGGTTGTTGGCACCTGGGAGTTTGAGCTGGAAGATGAGGAATATCTTAATTTCCTGGAGCTGTTCCTCAGCTATGTGCTAGAGAAGGATAGCTCTGATGGAGGAGATTCAGGCAGTGAACTCCCTTTGTTAAAGAGTTTCTCCTCCCAGCTGAGGGAAAGAGAGTTGCATTCTCTCACCTTTGATGTGCTGACAACGATTCATCGACGTCAAAGAGATGTGCAGCATCCATCAAGAAAACATGTAGTGAATGATCCTCCAGTGTTCAGAGCTGGCTGCTGCTACAAACCTGTGAAACAAGGTGCAGCAACTGAGATGCAAACATCCTCTGTCTGGAGTGAAACCCCTGTACCCAGAACTAGTCTTTCTGTTACCTCTCTTCCCGGTCTGGGTAATGGCAGGCCAAAAGGTTTGTTTGGCCTTAGACAGCAGAGCAGTGTGCCTTTAGGCCAAAGAGTGAAGGGAGGCCTCTTCGGTTCTGAAACAAGCCCTAAGCGGTGTTCCTTTCCAAAAGAGCAGCGATCAGAGAGTTTGATATTTGGCTCCTCAACTTCTGTGGAAGCTGTGATTGAACTGCAGAAGGGCCTGGACCCTAAATTAGAGGCTCAGTTTCCAGAGCTGGGCAGGCTGCTGGAGTGGATGGTGCGCTGGGCTGATAGAAGGGTGCTTTTAGGACATCACGGCAAAAAGAAGAAAGAGAAGGGAGGAGGGAACGGTGCCACAGCCGAGGAAAGAGTAGTGATTCGTGTTAAAGCCTCTGCACCTGCTATCCTCACTTCCCTCAGCTTGCTGCAGGGCAGATACGCTGCTCTGCTCGGGACTGACCGCTACAGTGCCAACATCCAAGTTTCACAAACCCAGTGGACTGTAGCTCCAGTGCTGCAACCTGAGTTTGACAGGAAGCTGGAGAGAGAGAGCAGTGTTGATACAGGCTACCCTGGATCATCCAACACACCTGTTGTTGGTCTCGATCACAATCTACAGCAAGGGGAACTGTTCATGTAAGTGTGATTATTCATAAACAGTAATATAATGCAAAATGTGTAAATAGGTAGTAATATAAAATTTGTAGTTTCATATGGTTTTATGTCAGTAGTAATTACTGATTCAGCAGTTTGTATGGTTTTAATGCAGGATAGGTTTCTTATAATACAACATTGTTCTTTTTTGTCTTATATATTTATATGTTATTTGCTTTCATGCAGAGTTTCTCACACAGAAGCACCAGAGGAAGTGACATTTCACAGGACATCTCCTTCTAATGACCAGAATCACCTGGCCTTTGATGCTCAGCAGAGGCAGTCCAGCTCACAACCAGTGTCTCTAGAGGACTTAGACGTTACACCAGAGAAAGAAGGCAAGATTCTACTTTGTACTGTATCAGCTTTAATGCAGATGTTTATAACAGAGAACAGACTGATTGATATGTTTGATATTTGTAGGTAAAAGTAGTGGCAGTGAGTGCTTTGAAGTGTCCTCTGTTTCCAATGGGAACATCTCTGGAAACATCTGCACACCTGAGACGGTAAATATATCAACATTTAGGATTCCCATTCTTCATGTGAATCATCAGTGTTGTCAGAGCACATAAATAACTGTTGTTTTGTCATTTGCAGAGTTTAAAGCTTGCAGACCTGGACTTCTCAGAACATGATGAAGTATCCAGTTCACACTCTCTGTGAGTTTTCATTAAATTAAATTAAAGTCAAATATTTTTCTTTGCATATTTTGCAATGTTAACTGTTTTATTTCACATTAATTCTTCAGTAATACATAACAGAATAATAAAAAGAGAATAAAACTTGCCTAACGAAGTTATGTCTACATCAGCATTTTAATAGTACAAATTGCATTTTTTTTGTTAAATCCACAGTCATGCTAAAAGTCTACAAGCCCCCCCACATGTAGAGCCCACAGCTCTTTCTCCTGCTCAGCCTGAGGTCTCTGCAGAGCCTTATGGTTCAGCTGAAACACTCCTCCCCAACACACCTGTGAATCCTCCCAGCAGTCAGCCACAAAGCTCCACAGCAGGTGTACCCGCTGCTGATTCTACAGCCCCCAATCAGCCATTATCCACTCAGGCTCCGCTACTGAGACAGCGTTTGGGTGATGATTTAATCAGACTTGTTCAGGTGAGAGCACTGACCAAAAGTGGAGGATTAGACTCAACTGAAACGTTAACTTGATTTTGATCTATTGTGTTTCTGTCCTTCATTACAGAATATAAACTACATGAGCTTTATGGAGGTTTTGGAAGCTTCTTTTTCTAACCTGCAACTTGCCCAGCAGAGCTCTTCTTTGGCTCAGTCTAATATAAACTCCTCACTCCCCAATGTGCCTTCATCTTATGCTACCAACCTTATCCTTCAGCCAAATGCTTTACCAATCCAAAACACATTTTCTGTGGCACCTCAGACACAAGCATCCGTGCCAAATTCAGGATCCAACAACCCTCAGTTCAGACAGGTTCCTGGATGTCCTCTTGCAGATCAGCCTGCCAGACAGAGCTCAGGGAAAACCTATCAAACAGGCAGGCAGCATAACACCACCACAAATCCACCCTCTGCTGCTGATGGTGAAGATGCAAATTATCAGGTATTGCTCGGTTGTCTGTTAAGTTGTGACACAATATCCTCCTGTGTAAACTCTACTTAGATCATGCTGAAACCAAACTGAACACAGTTTTGTTTCTTTTTCTCCAGGAAATGCAGCCGCTTTCTGTCCAGACAGTGTCACCAGAAGTGCATTTAAGAGAGAGCAGGAGGTTAATCCCTCCATCACAGGGGCTTCTGGCCACGACTGACACCTGCCACAGTGCACCTGTGTTACCACGTTCTAATGATGCCAAACAAAAAGAGTCTACTCCTCAAGTCTTGGGGCTGAAGTTACTTCAGCTCCAGCGCCCTCAGTTAGCCCAGCAAAGTGCCTCACACTATCCTCCAACCCAGATGATGCACTCAGTAAACCCCCAGTTTGTGGAATCACAGCGAAACAGGTTTAAAAACACTGACCAGTCTATCCCAAAGAAGATAGAAGAGGAAAAAAGAAATGTGTCTTCGATTCCCAGAAGACAACTCAGTTTTAATTCTGTTCATGATCCAACTCATCCCAACATTCAGACATCTGGGAGGTCCAGGGGACAGGAGTTCTCTCTACTTCCTCCTGCTTTACCAACTCACACACCTGCGCCAATGCAGGGCCTTCGTTTGCTGCATTATCAGCCCGCTCCACAGAGCAATGTCGCATTCCCCAAGCTAACATTACCATCTGCCACCAGGCCTGCTCCTCTCTTTACAGTTCCGATCAGAACAATGCCTGCGATCAAGCTTTTGCATATAGACTCTGGACCAAAAATGGCAAGCAGTATCTCCATTTCTTCAAGATTTTTAAATAGCTACTAAATCTTTGTGTGTGTTCTGTCTTTGCATTGTGTTACATGAACAGATATCTGTCTCTACCACAGACGTTGCCCCTGGCAGCTCCTTCGGCCCAAATGACGCGTCTCATCTCCATGGAAGAGCTGACAAGTTCAGTGATCGGGAGGCAGAATGCTGAAGAGGCTCAACCACGGCTGCTCAGGGAAGACAAACCGAGCCAAAGTGCCAGAGGAGCAACCACTTCTCTCAGCTCTAACTCCAGCAAGAGGCAATCACATTAAAGTGTTAATATTATTGATTATTTAGAAGCTGATTATTTGTACTCTACTCACTGTGTTTTGTTTGTAGACAGAAGAGGAGACAGGAGAAAGAAAGAAAAACAGAAGTCACATTCAGACCGAATGAGTCTATTATCCTTACACAAGAGGTAGGGATAATTTTAATTAAAAGTACTTTGTGCTGTTACTAATGTTTAGGTGTAATTCCACTAACGTTTGTTTATTTCAATCTACTGAATCTACAGCCAACGAATGAGCCTGCAAATGAGGAGCCTGAAGCAGCAGAAGAGATCCCTCCTGGACAAGATGCCGACATTTCACATGGTTAGTTTCAAAAACATACCTACTTACACTGCTGTGATCCAGTTTAATTAAGACTAACATTTTCAGACAGTCTCTCCTTGAAGACATTCATAGTGTTACACTCAATTGTTCAGAATAGTTGTGTAAAGACTGAAAAAAAGGACGAATTGGTTCCTGTCTAACACAGCTGGCGCACAAAAGCATGAAGTGTGAAGGTTTCAGAAAATATGACACCATAAAGAGTTGAGCTGTGGTGGCTTAAGTAGTTACTTAACTATGAAAACTAGCAATTCTGATGGAGTATATTTAATTTGCACTTTTTATAATAGCTTGGCTCTGTGCATATTCTAAATTGCAGTTTAATCAAGTTTCTCATTGCCTCCTCTATCCAACCACAATAGCAAAAGAAAAAAAAGGCTATTATAAAATCTGCTACAAGAGCCCTTTGACACTCCTTTATTTAAAGCAGTTTATTCATTGGCCCTACGTTTAATCCAAGTGTAAGACCATTCTGCTTCTGACAGAACACTTTGGAACACTTAAATAGAACATGAGTTTGTTGTTTTTTAAAATCTATTTATCTGTTGTTTTTTTCTCATTAAATCCCAGTGTCCTTTGATTCTTCGCTGACTGGTCAAAGATTATTGGATAAAGCCATGTCCACTTCAGCCGAGCTCCATGCTTTTGCTTCCACTAGTAAAAGACCCCCAGAGTGCCATGATGTTTTCACAAACACAGACCCAGGTGAGTTAGACTGTAGGTTGGCATTTACACAGTGTTAATCCTGTAATGGGTTTGCAGAGTTGTAATGTTGTTACACAGTTGTTGCTTGTACTTGTAATGGAATGAAAATCCTTCTGAACGATTTCTCTGTTCTGCCCACATTTCATGAAAATGGAGAAGTTGTTTAAAACGCATGTTTTTCTGAACCCTGATGTTAATTGTTTTTCTTGCAGCTTGTCCTCCTACACTTGTGGATAAAGCTGTGTCTGCGTCTGTGCCTGCTATCAGCCCTCAATGTAAGTTAATTTTAAATGCAGATCCACTGCTTTTAATTGAACTGGATATAATGAAAAGTTAACATTGAGTGTTTGTGCATGTGTTCTTTCAATCCAGCAAAAAGTTTAAGCAGTCTACAGTTTTGCAGCAAGCGCCTTGTTCAAGACACAGAGGAGACCCCACAGGGACCAGAAAAAAATCTGGTAAGAGGCCAGATACATGTGCAGAGCCAAAAGAGGTTTATTTATCAAAGGAAGCTGTGATTTTAGCAGGGTTTTACTTTATTTAATGGATTTTTAAAATTTGCCTTTCTTTACCTGTCAGGATCTGGATTGCCAAAAGTTCATAAGTGTCTTGGATCTGGAAGACAAAGCCTTGCATCAGGATTTACCACCCTGTCACGGCACAGGAGCACAAGATGCTCCTTCCTTTCACTCCTCACCTACTTCTGCTCAGTCTCATGCACTGGCAACTTCTGTTATCTGGAGCGCTGCTGCTGCTGATCCACAACCCACTGTCACAGTTTCAGAGGATTCCCCCAAACCCACCTCCCACACAGGTCTTTCTACGTCTGTAAATTAAATTTCAAAGCAGATATCTCTTAATGCGAGAGTACAATCTGAATGTGATAGAGTAAACTCTGGTCAAAATATCAGTTGTTATGTACACTGTAGATATCCCTGAGGAGTTGCAGTCCCCCAGCCACATTGAGCCCAGTATGGATCCAGAGGGAATCAACCCACAAGACTTGGTAGATCCATCTGGTCCTGAAATCTGTCAAGCTATTAAGACCCAGAGTGCTGGACCTCACAGTCATTCAGCCACATATCCTACAGTCTGGTTCAACTCTCACCTGTCAGAACTGGACACTCAGTTGGTTGCTCTGCAGAACATTGCAGACTATCTGGAAATGGACTTTTCCAACTCCAGGATGGTACATAAGCTTGTTGTTTTTGTATTTTTCCTCTTTGTTAATGACACCCAAGTGTATAAATTGGCTTGGAAGGTTGACTAATGTATGTTATTATCTGCTTGCTGTGTTTTGTCTTTGTGCAGCTGGTGAACACTATTGAAAAGCTCTCACCAGTTTTGACTCCTGGTATGAAGACTACGACGGCAGTAAAGAAAACTGTCAGGCTGTCTGTGCCACAGGAAGGTCTGCACTAAAACTCTTCATTACATTATTGCTGTTTGTTACAATGCAAGTCATTGAAACCTGTTTCAACCTTGAAACAGTTAATTAAGACTCTGTTGTACACTCACTGTCACTAACAGCATGGATGCCTCAACTTGACACTTTAACTGAACCAAGTGCCTTTGAAGAAGATGAAGAAAATCAGGAAAAACAGTATGCGGTTAATAAGGACTCCTGCATGTCAGAAAGGAAACCATCTTTTCTTCATTCCTCTTCCTCTCACGATCATGATGCTGGTCCTTCCAACCTTCACATCCCTCCAAGTAAATATGCAATTTGATCAAATATTTCATGAAAATATTCTCTACTTTAACAAAAAACTAGCATAATGGCAAAGACAGTTAATGGATAGGGAGCAAAATAGGGTGTTAAAGGTTTAAGCAATGTAGGCTTCAAATATGGCCTGGCTAGTACTTCTAAAGAATCAATGAAG